>JABASF010002429.1:0-14852 GCA_019776145.1 Harlomillsia oculata
GGTAGAGGAGAGTAAAAAAATATCTTCTGTTTGAAATCCAGATTTGAATATTTTAGAAAGCAAGGATTTTGCATTATCCAGGAAATTGTATTTGCAGTTACAGAATCTAAAAGGCTTTATTTCCTCTTCAGCCCCACTGTCGTATATTCGTAACGACGGCTTCACCAACACGACCGATCCAATTTAAACAAGCTTGGTTTGTGCGTTTTGTGCGTGTCGGCTGGCTTTCATTGAACTGTAGTTTGCTTTCTTCAAGTGTGAGCAACATACTTTTTTATTCATGACGGCAGTCGTCGGTTCAATGAAGACGTTTTCGTTTATTGATCAGATCCTTAAGCGTGTACGCACGTGTTTATATGTAGTACCAGTAACACGCAAAAAATGTAATAATAATGTTGTTTCAGTATGTTTGAACTTGTCCTTAGAGTAAAAGCAGATTGGTTCGTTCAGACTGTCACTCTTGATTACATCCGTGCAAATTCCAATGTCTTCATTACTAAAAACATGTCGTGAGCGGCGATAGAAAAGTGGTGGGCGTCGTGTTTTGTACTTGCAGATTTTTATTGGTTTTGCTATTCATCATGCTCACATTTTATTGGGATAGTGTCAGAACGAATCACTTGTCCTCTGTGGTATTTTAGCAATCTGCAAACACGAGTGGTGATTGGCGAATGTGTACAGCAAGTTTGGAAGTGCTTCCTAGTGTGTCTTGTCTTAGGAATTTAAATTCCTTCCACTCCTTCTGTCGGTTTCCCATTTTGTAGCGTACGTAAGAGAAAACTGTTTAAAGTTTGCCAGTACTTGCTAAATTGGCACTTGTGCAGTAGTTGCTCGTGTTTGACGTCTTTTAGCAAAAAATTAGATGGGTGCTGATGGCTGTGACGGCATTGTGTGAAATTTAGTACAACTTGTGTCTTAAATTGAAAAAAAATCTCATACAAACTCAAAAAGTAAATTTGACTGTAGCCTGGTTCATTAGTGAAAGACAATTCATCTTTTAACAGGAAGTGTTGGGGCAGAATGTAATTGCAAATTCGGGTAATTGATAAACATCTTGACGTTGGAGACAACGAATGACTCATTTTGACGTACATGGTACACTGACGATTTAGGGAAGGCAAATTGAGTTTGCAGACTGGAATTAATGTGTGATTGAAGAATCCCATGTTTTTAATGTACCGTTTCCTTTTTTCTACGCCGTAAGCTGTAATCTCGTACTGCCTCACATCAGGTTTCGCATTATGCACCCTTACACACTGAAAAACCATAACTTTTTTTCTTAAGAAATGCGCTGTTTAACAAAAATATTGTACCGAGTTTTTTGTGAACTAAACCCGAAAACGTAATGCCCAATTTCCAATGAGCTTACGGTTATATGAACCCATTTAGGACGAGGGCAATATAAAATTGACATATGGCCATGGATGAATTCATTATTTTAAAAATTACCCAACAAAAAATTGTACCTCGGGTATAATTTAGGAAACAAGATAGCAAAGAATGAAGTCCTTGGCTTGGTTTGGCGTTTAGAAGTTTTTAAAGTATAGACTGTACGCTCAATAAAATGAAAAAGAGGGATCCTGGGGGCAATAACGATGATGAGTTGAGTATTTAGGAATACACTGCAAAACGAGTTCAATAGACTGTAGGGCAGAACCCTGATTCTGCAAAAACGCTGAATTGACGACCCACCGCAGATAGACTTACGACTTTGAGTATTTTTCCTAGATGAAACCACAAAATGCCCTGATTATGACATTTTTTCATAGGTATATCTCCAGGTTCTGCGTACTACATTATTTNCTGAATTGACGACCCACCGCAGATAGACTTACGACTTTGAGTATTTTTCCTAGATGAAACCACAAAATGCCCTGATTATGACATTTTTTCATAGGTATATCTCCAGGTTCTGCGTACTACATTATTTGAGTTGACGACGGTGACAAGTTCCGCTTTGCCAGTTCGCTGCTTCGGTGAAGTCAAAAAGTCAAGTCTTTCCGTCATCTTCACGCCTATCAGACATTTTTTATGAAGCGCACATTTTGCTAAAAATAATTTTGTCGTCTCCGTAGACGTGTTTCAAACCCACTTTTAAGCAAGCTTACCGTTAATGTATTTTGTGAGGTTTGTCTCAAAAAAATTGTACAAAAAGTAGAATTCATGCAACCAAAACCACTACAAATGTGACGCTAATTTCTCATGTTACTAGGCATAACGCATAACGTTACAAGTTTCCCTTTTACTAGTAATTTCTATTGCCATTTGTTGGTTTCTGAATGTTGACTAATATTTGGATTTTTTGCAGGAAAGTCCATTCGTCTTCCCCGACAACGTAATGGAGTATGGGGAGCCGCAGTTCTTTCCGGGTAACTGTGTAGGTTACCTGGAAACGATACTGGAGGAGACGGATGAAGATTATGAAGAAGAGGAGGGCTGTTCAGGTCGCCATTGGTGGACTGCCGATAGTGACACTGACACGGACTCCGTAATACGAGTAGACAATCAAGGTCTTCCATTAAACCAACCTTCTGTCCCATTGGTACCTTTGTGTGCAAAAACCACAGAGGATCTAGAGCCCTTCAAAGCTCCTTTCCGTTTGTCTGCGAGCTCACGACCTTTTGAGCTAGAGGACCTTCATCTGTTGGACCAATTAGATTTAGCATTCGAGGAGACACTCATGGAACCGCGACGGCGAAGTGGATTTGCATTTGGTAACCAAATGTCTCTACTTGAGCAGCCATACGACGCGAAAGGACCAGGGAGCACGAGCAGAGTGTCCGAGCAAGGAAAGGAAGTGCCACTTGTTCCCAATTATAAATGCTCAGAGGTCAGAGATGTGAGTTCTAATGGGCAGAAATCCGTGGAGAGTGAGAGAATGGTCGAGACTATGAACAGAATAGTTCAAGCGAATATTTGCGACGAAAGCTTAGTGGACACATTCTCCACTCCGAAGGATATCCTGAGTAGGCAAGTGGACCAGAAGGCCGGGAACAATAGTGGTTCATTGAACAAAAAGAGTGACAGTAGAGACTCGTTTGGGTCATCGCTTTCTGCATCCTCATCGTCAAGCTCAGAAGCGCCTGCTGAGGTAGCAGAAGAAGACTTTTTTTATTCTTCTCCAGAGGAGTCTGAGGAGGACGAAGAGCGCCGGTGTTCTACAACGGAGGAGGACACATCGTCGACGGATGATTCGGAAAATCACGGAGTAGTTTTAGCTGAGTTCTCGTTGGGAACTAGTGCCGGTCCTACCAATAATTTCTCCGCCACGGGAGTTTTTGGAAGCAGTGGGAACAATAACAATAACAGGAACAGACGTTCTTTTGAGTCTGCTTCGTCTCGTCTGAGATCCTTTCGAAGTTTCGACAGTCTGAATTCCCTTTCAGGGACAGAACTCCTATTCTCTAAGGCAGACACATTTCCATCCTTCCAGTACATTCAGGAAGTGGCTGAGCCGGGAATAAGTGACAGAGGTGCTTCCGACGACAACAACCCGACTTCTTCTCAACATTTCTCAGAGCAGACTTCCAACAGAATCTCCAAGAAAAATTCCTCTTCTTCCTCGGGCTCTGCGGAGGGTGAAATGTCCACGGAGAATTTATCTGAGGACAGTGGGATTGGGGGTGAAGGGAGTAAGTCTCGGCTTGTGCCTGAAGAGCGCCGAGCTTCCACAGAGGATCAGAGTCAGCCTCATTCCTTCGGAGGTTCCAGTTCAGGCAGCAGCTGTGCCAACGAGTTCATCGGCAAGTCTGAGTTTGCCCTCAATCCTCTTGTCTACTCATCCTTGTCAGACCCGGAGAGTGGGTCCGGTAGCATGAGTAGCAGTTCTGGGCCTGGGCTCTCCGACCCGGACTTTGACCTCAACAGTAATAACAATCACTCTTCATCTCATCTCGTCAGTGCTATTAATAATAATTCATCTTTTCCCAGCAACGGTGTTGCGAGTGGAGGTTCATGTGCTAACTCGAATGTCGATAAGGCTCCAGTGGGACACGCACCCGATACAAATGCGGATATGGTTGATTTCACACCTCGGAAATGTTCCCTCCCTCTGCGTGATAGCGGAATCGATAACAGCATTATCGAGGACACATTGGTGCAGAATCCTTCCTGGAACGAGAATCAGCATGTTCACTTATCTACGCACAAAGACTTCTCTATGAATGGAAATAACAGCGGACAGTTTGTATCCAGCTTGGAGTCACAAGAGGACGATCGTGTTTACGAGTATCCTCGACAAGACAGACCAATGGATTTTCACACTTTGAGTTGTCTCAAGGAAGAAGACGAAGAAGACATTTCGTCTGCTTCCTCCACCGGTCAAGATTTACCGGCACCATTCCCGTCACTGAGACGTGAGCGGAGTAGCAGCGAAAGTGAATTTGAGTCAACAGAGTCGGCCATTGAAGAAGACTACAACAATAGTTCTTTGTTCACAGCTAATTCACTTACAGACGCAAACGGTGCATCCAAAGGCGACGAAGTTAATCATTTGGCTTTGGCTAATGGGAAAAATGGGCCAGTGTCAACCTTGGGTGGTGGTGATGGTGAAGAGAGGAGACGAAGTGAGAGCACACATGGGTCGGAGGCTATGGAGCCAGCAGATCATCGCATGCACAGCTCAGTTGTAGTCGAACCATTGGAAGAAACGGAGTCTCGTTCTTGCATTGTGAAGCAACAAGACGAAGCACGAACAACAGCAATAACAACTGCGCTGCAGTCACAAGGACGAGATCACTCGCAAGAGTTTTCATTCAGACTAGCTCCCTCGGACAAGTCGTCATCTGCGGATGCTGTTCATCATTTCGACCCGAGTTTCTCTCTGATTTTGCCACCAACCTTAGTGGAAGCACGAGCTATTTCGGGCTCTTCTAATTTTGGAAGTGATGGTTCATCTCAGTACAGTGCACCAACTCAAGGCTTGGGAGCTACTGACTCCCTGAGTACCAAACCTTCTCTGCCTGTTGCCGAAACGGATTTGGATTCGGAGCATTGGAGTCTTGAAGAAAGAGAACCAACTGCTCTTGCACTTTCCCAAGCCCCAGTTCTAAACTCTGTTCCCTTGGGTCCGTCACAAGGAGAGGAGCATCTTTCCGATCCTCCGTCAGACGCTTGTAGTGTTCCCGTCATCGTTCCTGATATTTTAATTGTACCAGAGGCCCCACAGCAAAAAAGTCTTCCACATTATTTCATATGTGAGAAAGACAAAGAACCGCCGAAAAGACTTCCACAAGAATCCAAAGAGAGTTCCTTTTTGGATCAAGACGATTGCACAATGGAAGTAGACGATAATCCTCCTCAATCTGCTGTGCCGTTGAAGACGTACGGAGCAAGGAATGAAGTGGAAGTGTTTCTTGTGTCTTCGAGGACGCCGAGTCCTAGCCCTGCAAATATTGTGACAAGGGTGCACCATCCTTCGACGTCATCAAATGAAGACAGTCACCCGACAAAAGCGACCAAGTCTCGAGTTCATTTCTCCCCAGTGGTATCAGAAATATCGTGGAGGGAAAGTTACATTGACCAAAGCTCGGACATGTCAGGGTCCTCTGAAGATATGCTTGCAAAACTGGAAGCATACGATTCTGAGGGTAATCCAAAGGCAGGTGCGTATGATAAAGGGACGGTGCCTCAAGGCGAACTACATCAACAACCTGTTATTGCACAACAGCTGCAAAAGCAGAAAGTGCAATTGACTTCGTCTCTCTTGCATGGAGGAGATGATGAACTTGATGGGGAAGTTGACAATCACAAAACTTTTGGAGCCAGTGGATTCCGGGGCTATGTGGCCGCCCCAATGGCGCCTGAAGAAGAAGATGCGCCAACTGATTTCATTCAATTTAAGCGTTTGAATGGTCAGGCTCCCCACTCGAACTCGTACGAAAACAATCACAATGCTGCCCGTGACAGTAGCGAGAGACATGGTAAAGGGCCGTTGAAAGCTGATTTACTGTATGAAGATGTGAATGTGGACATTCAGCCGAACAAAATATCGTCGACCACCCTGAGCATGGTTCCGGACCTTCTGAGCCAATGCGAGAACGCTAGTCACTCTCAAACACATATTTCAGTTCGAATTGAGGAACAAGTCGCACCGCAACAGCAGCAGATTTTTCCCAAAATGTTTGCTGCTGGGAGTGACGCCAAAAGCAATTCCTCATCTTCCCTGGACAAGTCGGCGAAATCTAAAAAATCCTCCAAAGGTTTCATTGGTTTAGGAAGCAAAAAATCCGAGAAAGAAAAAGTGTCTAAGGACAGTAAGCAGGACAAGGCAAGTGAGGCTTCGAAAGAAAACAGTGCCAATAATTCTGCTGCTGATGGTGGTGGGAAAAGTAGTAAGAGTCCAAATAGCAAACCTGGTTTCTTTGAGAGACTTTCAAAAATTCGACTCAGTGGCAGCAACAAAAATAAGAATAAACAAAAGATTCATCCAAAATCTGATGAAGTACAGACCCAACAGCAGCAGTCTCCTCTCAGACCAGTGAACAATGGATCTGCTGTTCTAAATCAGCCTATGAACAATTCAGTCCCGCTTCCTCCGAGCTTGGGTAAAGGGAAGTCAACCATTCTCAAGAAACCTCCAGTGAGCAGTTCAAGTCCAGCAATTACTCAGCAAGTCATAGTCCAGAGACAAGAGAGTGAAGAATGTCCTCCAGAGGCTTTTGAAAGCATTTTGGAAGAAATTGCGGGCCTTCATGCCATAAAATTAAGACAGGAGAAAACAGGAAAGAGTCCTTCTCCTCAGCCCACAAATCAACGGCGTTTTGCAGAAAGGAAGCAGTTTTATGCTCCAAACAATGCATCTCTCTCCGTTTCTGAACTGGACACAAAGCTGTCTCAGTTTAAAGAAGATACTTCTAGAACGAGAGATCAGATGTCTAAATCTCATCCAGACTTGGAAGTCATAGAAGATGTTGTTCGACATAACGTGACTAACTCTCCGGAACCGGGTGTACCGGTTTTGTCACCAAGCAGCAAAAACGCGATAGAGGCAGATCAGAAGCATCAACGTGAGTGGTACAAGCTAATGAAGTCAGCAGCGGAAAAATACTACTATCGTGGGAGTGTGCCGGGTGACACGAGTCAAAAAGACAAAAGTGGCTCTTTCAAGACGGGCATTGTGGAGACGGATTTAGACACGGGTATGTTAATGTTTCTTTATGTCATTTCTCTAAAATCGCATATGTGTCTACTTGAAGTTGAGGAGGGATCACAGTTGAAAGTGAGAGACAGAACTTCCTTTGCCTGTCTGTCGCTTCTCTTGTTTTTTGTCCAGGGAGGGTTTTTATTGCCACTCTATACTTGCTTAATATGACATTCCTACGAGAAGGATCTCAAAAGGAGAAACCAGGCTCTTCTCCATGCATCTTTTTACAGCTACCCGGGAAGTGGGAGAAGAGAAAAAAATCCTCCCTTCTTCTTTCTGAAAGGCTCATACATTTTCCTTCCATTTGTATGAATGGTCTTTCTTAATGCCCGTCTGGCAATGTCTTGTTTGTACGCATAGCTCACAATTGTGAAAACAGGCACATGTTTTATTCTTTTCACAACTATATATACATTTTTTGAACTATAATTCTACACCCACCGGGTACCATATTGTACCGGGTACCGGGTACAGTACAAACAGACACTTTCTCGTCTCCCATTATATTTTACAGTATCAGTTCATTTTCCTTCCTTTTCGTTGAGGTGATTGCAATTTCACAACGTGATATTGCTGTATTACCATGAAAAGTATTTTATATGGACTTGTATCACACATCCACATCGTATCTGCGTCTCAGAAAAAATGAGCTGCTCCTCTGATAAGTGATACATTGGAACACGCCCATGTGTACTATTTTCTTTGCACGATAAAAGATAAGACGAGCTATTTGTGCGAAATGTTCGCGGATCATTTAGCTTGCCTTCCACACTTTGTGAAATCTTTGTATGGTTGTTTTTGCGGTAGGAAAAATGTGCGCTTAGGATCTATTTTGCGGGTTCAAGAATTCGTTTTATTCTTGCAGCTAGTCGTCTACAAGAATGATTCTTGTTAGTTTGTCTACATCGCGTGTTTCTCATGAATAGCAATATCGCTTTTTAGCATCCCATGTAGCTTAATTTAATGTAGTAGACAAAGTTTCTGTGCCAGATTTTGCGTGTCTTCGTTTATTACGCCGTCCCCGGATGTAGCACTGCGTGGATGTGGAAATGAATTGGCAAATCATTTCTAACAAGGTGGATACTAAATGGAGAATTGTGGAAATGAGTCAATAATGAAACGAGAATTCTACCGATACAGCGCAAATATACAGTCACCAGTCAGCTCGTATTAGCGAGGAAATTTGCTCAGTCATTCCACTATACGCTGTTAGTAATTCGCAAACAGCATTAAAAGTATCAGACACAAAAGGTACAAAGTGACTTGTTTGCATTGATAGTCAGGGAAGGTCTTCTGCATTCGACCTGAATTCGTTTATTTTCCTCCAACTGTCAAATGGGGTAGTAAAAGTTGATATCTAGAAATCAGAAAAGCATTGCATTGTGGAAATGCACGTCATGAAAGGGAGTATATAGTTGTTCCGTTTGCTCCGTTCTGGTTTCCCATTCCATCGCATGTAATTGTGATGTCATGTTATTTTGGAGAACAGTAATACTAAAGTCAGATTTGTTGCTTTTGTCAAGCTTAAATCTGCTCATTGTCTAGGGCACAATGGGGGAACACATCCCAAGGTTTTCTATGTGCTCTTCTCTGTTTTGACCGGAGCAAAGGGCTTCTCATTCGTTCTTCCTCTCGTATACGTTATGTCATGTTCTTTTGTGGAACACCAAATTACTTCACATATCCATCCTTATGAGTTCCATTCCAATTTTGGAGTCTCTCTCGTGGATTCGACCACCATTACCACTACCCATTATACTAGCACATTAACATTGCATTGACTTGGCTCTGAAGATGATTCAAAGTCCTTGGATTTTGGGTCGAAACAAATAATACGACTCAAACTCGAAAACCTCATCTGCTCTGCCTTCGCATTGCATGCCATTTGCTCACATTCATATCATTCATTCGTTCTCCTCTTTCGCATTTCTCATTCTCCAAATTCTCATTTCCTCAGGTTTCTCTACGACAATGTAATTTACGATCATCATGCAATATTCTTACGTATGTAGGCATTGCCAGTCGAGATGCGTTACTGGATTATATTTCATGCACTTTTCAATCTTCTTGGGCTTTACCGAGTTTTTGAGATTGCTTTGGTAGCATAAGTATTATACAAGAAGAACATGCGCTCAATTGCTCTACTCATTTGATGATTACATGTCTTGTCATACACCATGAGACACATGTTTCATGTTTTGTTTGTGTTGAGCCTGCTTGGAGATTTGAAGTGCTTCACATTCTCTCAAAAGCCCAAATACAGTAACTTTATGTATTGGCTCATCTCTCGTAAAGTGACGAGTGACTAATATGGAAGCATTTCAAAGGCAAGGCAGATTACTGTCGGTACAAGGCAGAATATACTGCTGCTTCTATGTTTTTGTATCGTGTGTTAAGGTAGACTTTGAGATAAATAATGTATAAAGTGCGTCGTGGTTTGTAGCTTTTAAAAACATTCGTCATCCCCATTGTCGTAGCCAAACATACTTTGTGTGTGAAGCAAAATAAAGTCTCTTGAAGCCATAAAATGTATTCAGCATGTAAATATTATGCACATGAAATGAAAGTAAGTGACCCTGGACAGCCTGTGAGAAATGAATGGCTTCATAGAGTCATAATGTTTTGATGATGTGAAGATGAGACGTGGAGAGAGTAGCTAAATGTGACGAACAGTTTTGGAATTCAAAGTCTCATGTGGCATCATGTAAGGAAAATGCCAGTGTGCCTCCAAGTACTTTTCTGCAGTGGCTCTCATCCCTTCTCTTTATGTCTCTGGAGAATTAAATTGAACGGGCAACGAACTAAACATAGCATGAAAGAGAATATCATAACATTAATGACGTATGTGAATTGTGAAGAGAGCGGTTGTGGTTGTAAAGCGGATTGTAAATACCAAGCATCCATGTGTGGCTGATGCATCATCGTCCCAAGTCTTTTCAAGAGGTTTCATCTTATCAGATGCAAGTATATTGGAATTAAGACGGAGACGAAGAAGATGCCTTTCGCATACTTATTTTGACTTGCTTGTGATGTCTATCTACTATAGGAAAAGGCAAAATATTAATTCGACAGGATGGAAGCAAAATTATTAATGCCTTTAAAAAAATTACATTCCGGTACACTCACTCGGTTAGGCAACCAGACTAAACGAGAGCAGGAGGAGAAGAATCAAGAAAAGCTAAATGAACGAATAAAGTTTCGTTTACGTTCGTTGAGACATAAGGTTGAATTATTGGATGGAAAAGGAAGCTAGTGAATAATGTTGGAGTAGGAGGACGGAAGAAAACTAAGTATGTAATCTTATCTTGTCGTACTTGGTGGCGGCTTTTTTTGTCCTATGTTATTTTAATTAGCTCAGACGGAAGAAAAACTGAATTTATGAGCTTGAAGGGCATTAATAATTTTTGCTTCCATCCTGCCGAATTAATATTTTGCCTTTTCCTATAGTAGATAGACATCACAAGCAAGTCAAAATAAGTATGCGAAAGGCACCTTCTTCGTCTCCGTCTTAATTCCAACATACTTGTATCTGATAAGATGAAACCTCCTGAAAAGACTTGGGACGATGATGCATCAGCCACACATGGATGCTTGGTATTTACAATCCGCTTTACAACTGTCATAATGTGCTATATTGTAAAATGCCTTTGCTTTGTTAAAAAGTAATGTTCCGCCGTCCTGGGAATATTTACACTTGTCTTCCATGAATTGAATACATTAACAATATTACCTTATTATAGTATGAACGTTAGTTCGATGTTTTGTAATGGATTTATAAACATCGCCTTTATAACTAATAGTTTGGAAACGACAGTGTTTTCCAGCTTAGTTGATGCTTTTGCTTTCATTCACTGCGTAATTTGTTTTGAGAAGGGGTACGTACTTTACTGCTCATTGTGCTCATGTGAAAGAGAATGGTCAATCCTAGCAATAGCTTTAGAAACAAGGCTAATGGTAAAATGGGAAAATGTAAATGAGTCCATACGTCTGCATATGGGAGTGTTATTGAATTGAAGGGTCTCTTCATGTGCAAACACATTAACGTTTCCGAAGGACTTGTACTTGTACCAATGTGGCATATTAATCCAACTATGTAATGTGGGTGTGGTAAAAATTGTACATTTTTGTAATGAACCCCCAGCAAAACAACAGCGGATCTGACAGAGTAACTGAGTATTCTAGCAATAGCAAGATAATAGACTGAGTGTTGCGAGAAGTGTCATCATCACTATCAAGTATCACATCATCATCATGATGGTTTTCTACGAAAATGGAATAATGAGATGGAACAATTTGTAATTTCTCATACACTCGCGTAATTAAGTTTTTGTCTGTTTTCGCTCATCATTTGATTAGCAGGAGTTGGAAATGCGAAATTACCTTGTTCTATGTCTGCTCCGTTCGTGTGGGATATTCGATGCCGACCAGACAGCAGACGCCAATTTGTTAGGTTCGTTTCGCGTTCATGTTTGGATGCACGCTTTAGCGTTTGGCGTGTTCTAAAAATGCTTGAATGACACATTGTAACATTCTTTTTTAGTAGACGGAAAGTTTATTCTAAAAAACTTGATTGGATTTTTTTTGTTTCTGAATCGTTGTATGAATTCACTACGGTTTGTTGAACTTGAAACTAAATGCATTTTTGTAGCACTACGTCCATTCTACTAGTTTTAATTTATCATGGAGAATCAAACTGGATTACAAAAGTTTTTTGCGTGGGCTTGCAACATGCTAAAGGAAGAAGAATTTGTTGATTATGCGTAATGTTGATGTTGGAAGTTGGACTGGAGACCGGATGTCATTTGTCTCTTATGGAGGAATGTTTTTGAATGCAAGCGAGGAATACTGCTCTTCTTAATTATCCCTTACGTATGCGATAAAGAATGGAACGTGTGCTAAGAAGTTCGAATGCGATTTTTACTCATTTATCTCTGAAGGGGTTGACTGTGCTATTAAGAGACATTTAATGAAGCTTGGAGCTTCCGACGTTCCGACTGTAAAAGCAAAGTCTTTTGCATTAAATATTTCTTTCCACTTGCACTTTGGGTTTTGCAAGGAATCCAAAGTGCTCATTTAGCAACTAGACTCTGATGAGAAGAAACATGCGAAGGCATTTTAAAGAGTGCCCGAAATTCACGCACTGCACGGTACTTCTTTAATTCTTTGCATGCAGACTACTGTACTGTAAGGAAAATGTGTAGCGGTTGCAAGGAATGAATGAAATTGAATCTTTTAACGAGTTTTTGTGTTGAGCTTTAAGTTCACAATGAAACTTTTTCGTTTTAGTTTTGGTTGAGGGCTACTACGCATTTAAAATGACGTTAGGCGTGTTTTGTTTTACAACTCGATGTAATGTTACGTATGTGAATAGTGAAATAATGCGTTGTAGCCATTTTATTGCGAACACGCTGGCGTTGGTTCGGCGGATCAACGAGCAATGTGTCAGGAGACTTTAGGTTAAGTATGACTCGTCTTAAAGAACGATGGAGAAGTAATCTTTTTGTTCCGCTCACGTTGCTATTCTGTAATTTTGGAGTGTGTGACTAGTGACTACTATGTAGGAAATGTATGCGAACTCTGTTCGTCTGCTAAAGGTGTTAGTCAGGGTTGGAGAAATTCGGGGAATTTGTGAAGAATTTCAGTGTGCGTGTCAAGCCTTAAATAATTGTTATCGCTTTCGTATAAAGCACATACGAGTGGTTTTAAGCTTTTGCTCATGCACTTTGGTGTAAGGAATAAAAACGGTTTTATATGAGCTGATGGAAGTCTCTAAAGACAGATTTTCAATGCACTTCCTTCCTTCAAATGTACGTGAATGAAGGAAAAGACTTTGCGAACACTCACTCTCAGGATAGTAGAGATAAAAAATACGCTCCTGAAGGATTTTGGGGATGAGCTTTTTAGGAAGATGAAAAAATACGTGGGGAGAGGGCAAAGATGGTAGTGATGATATGACGATGACTTTTCCTCTCTCACTCTTCTCCTTTGCGGTGAAGGAAACAGCCGAGAAATCTCAATGTAAGGAGACAGCATTGGCCTTTGACGCCAGAGGAGTCTTTTCCCACTTCCCACAGCATTCTCAATCGTGAAACTCCCTTCTTCTGTCGGTCCTTGTGTAGTGCCACTCTCTTTGTGGCAGTTCCGCATAGTTCACAAGGGGAAAGTGCTTGATATGGATGTATGCTCAAATGCCCGGGTCTCTCCGAGTGTGCTAATGTCTTTTTTCTTTCACGTTTGTATTACAGGAACAAGTCGGGAAATGCTGGATGCAGAGTTGATCGAAGTCGGCGTGCCATCATATCACCGGATTCACAGTAGTAAGATTGTTCCAACCTCCGCATCCGTTCCGGCTCCCATGTCACCTGCGACTGCAGCTAAAACCAGGAGTTTGACGAACTTGTCAAGTGGCCTAAAACTGTCCATTGCTCCTGACTACGATGACGACCAGCTGTCACCCCAAGGGGACTTGAGCGATTCCGAAGAACGAGCCAAATCCTTAGAATTTCTCCTCGATGACAATAACAAGAGCTCTACTGCGGTAAGTCTGCAAGTCTGCATTCTGTCAATTTTCATTTTTTGGTCGGCTTGGTTGCATGCTAACTTTACTGGAAACCCTTTTCTTACTCAAATACTCAGAATGGAATGCAAAGCGCAAATATTATGCTGTTTTACTTTCTGTTATTGACGGACGTTTTTGACTCTTGTGAAATATTTTTTGAGGGGAACGAAAATGTAAACTCCAGATTTCCCACGTGGATTTTCATTTTCTTCTCCATAAAAGTTTCTAAATTCCTGCCCAGTCTTATTTGGGGTATATGGTATTATGGTACAGTTTGCCTTGTCTTGTCATCCTGCCTTTCTTGCCTCCTTGTTGGAACAGACATGGAGAAATCATTTTGCGCTGACTGACTGACACAACCTCACTTTATGGCACTTCGTTGGCTTTTGCTGTCCATGCAAAAAAAAACGCGCTTACCTAAAAAGTTTGGTGGCGTAATGTTGTTATGTAAAAGCGCCACATTCTAGACCCTTCCATAACTCCATGCAACTGGAAAAAGTGTCTTTTCCAACAGGAAAAATAGAGATTGTGTAGTTTATACAGTTACAGAAGATACACGCTTCATTCAAATCGTAATGCATGGCGTGAGTTGAAAATATGACCTGACTGACGTGTAAAGTTGTGCGAGTGGTGAGTGCTGTTTGCACTAGTATTGAGTAATGGCACATGGCAGGAATAGTGGAATAGGCAATGCAAGCAATGGTGTTCGTGCTTTATGTCATAGTCAGAATTGCGGCTGTGCACTATACAAAACTAATTCCCCTCTTACAATTCCTTTAGTACAACCCGCTTTGATAAAAGACGATATGGTAGTACATTACATTGCAAAGTTCACACAGTTGGTGTGAGATGAAGTCGAACTCAACTCACATATTGTAACATAACTAAGCTAATCTCTGAACCACTTTTGACGAATGAAAATGGAGAAACGAAAAATCCATCTGGTTCTGAGAATGAGAGAAACTGCTTGCGCAAATGAACCAAAGTTTTTTATGATCTCATATTTGATGATTGAACTCTGCTCCGTGACAGCATCGAAGGAGAGCATTAATAGTTTTTTGAAATTAAAGACCAGGAGACAGACTGATTACGTGGAAAGAATGCGAACGTTGCAAAAATATATGACACGAGAGAAGACGTCAAGGCGGA
>JABASF010002430.1:0-14852 GCA_019776145.1 Harlomillsia oculata
TTTGGATTGGTGACATTAAAAATATAGATTTTGTAAGCATGACTTCCAGGGACGACATCCCAAACTTCCCATCGCCATCGACTGTACAGCCGTTTCTTGACGACGTCCTAATTTACAAATGACACAATTAAATCAAAGATTAATTAATAGTAAGTTGATGTAAATATCTCTAAGACTTGTCGCATAAATTAATAATACGGATCGATTTCATTTACACTTTCAACAATAGTATTCAAGAAATTCTTCGGAAATCCATTGTTGGTTTCAAATGTAATGGACGCTTGAGCCACTTTACAGCAGAGGAAATGAATGAGAATTGTCGTGACACTTATCAATTTCATAGTTGCAATATAATGATCACTTAATTTAACCGAATTTTTGAAAAAATATCACTTGAATGAAGAAAATCTTGAAAGGATGAACGTTCACTTCACACAACTTGACTTAATGCGAAGAATCATTACTCATTTTCACTCTGTACAGATTTTTCAAGGTACGAAAGCATCCTTTTAGATTTTTGGGATACGCAAAGTGCCTTAATTAGCCCATTAGTATGCTCTAATGACAGTCTACATTTAAATCTAAAGTTTATGCTAATTTCATGTCCTCGGTTAGTCTTCGGTTTATTGTTTAAGTACGAGTATAGTTTTGAGTTTCGTTTTTCTATGCCGTTTGTGTCATAGCGTCGTAGTTAATTTATGCTAAAATTTATCATTCATCATAAAAAGCACGCGGAACATGCAAACATGGACAGAAATCCTGGGCGTAATGTAAAATCTGCAAATTATGATGATGAGCCAGATCAAACCGATCTGTGCATAAATTGTTTATGTCATCGTTATTTAACGTAAAAACAGATGCATAATACACTTTTCTTTTGAGTTGCATAGGAAATGAATGGGTGAAGGTTATTATTATACCACGTGTGAGATGAAAATCGCATCTCCTAATGTCGCTAACAATCTCGAAATCGAAGGTAATTCTCCAGGTTTTACTCTGTTCCAGACATACGTTTACGGCATGAAAAGGTGTTGTTAACACTTTTTTTATGTGCTAATTATAACGAACGACTTGAGCATTAAAAATAAACCGTGTTGGTTGGTATACGCTTATGAATAAATGGAACCAGAACCGCTCATTAAACTTTTAATTAAGTTAATTAAGATGTGTTTAAGTTGAGTACCAGAATGCGAGGCCACAAGTTGTAAATCGTTAGAAAAGCGTAGCTTAAAGCAACGTCAAACGTCACTTGACAAGTGCCAAATTCCATAACTTAATTAAACGAACATTAAGCTTGAGCAATGAAAAATTATGATTATGATCATCAATCCTGAAATATTCCCTTTGATTGTTGTGTACAGCTGCTGTAAGGGATTAAAATTCTTCGGCTAAGTCGTAATCTCGGAATTTCGGAATGCGCAGATCATTATAAATTGCAATTTACTACGGTCTTGATTATTCTATTCCTTTTACACAGTACGCTCTCAGTGGTTTCTTCAGAATGTACTGCCAATTTTTGACTATTTTAGGCTTATGTGCCATCCTAGGGAAGTACGGCATGGTGGAATGTCAATCAAGGTGTCCAGGAACTAATTGTACTCCAGCTCCAGGCGGGGTAACTTGCACTTCATCTTATGGCAGTGATCCTTGCTGCCCTATCTGGAGTTGTGATGACGGTCGAGGAGGAAAATATCAAGTCTTTGGTATGCAAATCCTAGTTATTGTTTTCTAATTGAGGTGAAATGATTAACGCTAAACGTTTGGTATTGTTTCCAGGGTCCAGTTCCGGTTCCAGTTCTTCACATTCCACTGGATCAAGTTGGTCAACCAGTACCGGAGGTGGAAATTCACAAGCATTCGCAGGACTTGCGAACCTTTTTGCTTCGATTCCTTTTGGACGCTGACCTGTTTTCCAAATGTACATGACTGGACTAAATGGCTGGGGTAGACTACAAAACTTAATCAAGTTCAATGCTTACTAAAAGATTCTGTCAGCTTTTATTCATCATAAATTAGCTAAAATACATTTTGTTGTTTCTTCAATATTTCATTATAAATTATAATGTTAAAACGTTATGTGTTTTGTGATGTTTGTTGGTTCAATTGTCATTATGGCGGCAGGTACAGAAATAGAATCCGATGGATTCGCCTTCAAATATCTTACACGTAGGTAAAAATTATTTGGAAATACTTGGTAGATTGATTAAGGAGATTTAAAACTAATTACAAATTGGCATCATGCAGTTTGAGCTGAAATCACTGTTCGCACAACAGTGGCAAATAAAATAATTCATGCAACAGAATCAAAAAATCATAAATATATAACTGGATAAAAGTTGTACATTACGATTATTATCAAATCTTGAGGTTTTTTTTGGAAGGTACAGCAACTTGGCATTCACTGATCAATGAGTTCAATCTCTCAAAACGTTTCTTACATACCAACCCAATAAATTAATTAGCTATGCTACACGATGGAACACAAAAAATCGGTTGTTAAGATTGTTTTTTTAAGTTTTCTGATTTTCCAGGGCGTGTGGTAATGAATTCATATTTGTGTGGAACTTTGAGTATTCTTGATTGTTCACGTCGGTTTGGCATTAGTTGCAGAAAATCGGTGCAACAAAAGATTGTAGCATGAATCACATACCCGGACGGGCTTGGATGAAGACGGAAGGGCCATGACATTATCAGAACACGCTTTGCAAAATATTTCTCCACAATTTCGGCAATGGTGCTGAAAAAAATTAATTAAAGGATTGAAAAGGTGCATAATGAATCATGATCATAGTTAAGAGTTGGATGAAGAATTTGACGAAGACCAAACTCACTTTTCTTCGAGTGATGCTAAATTCCTTGACACAAGTTTTACATTGAGAGACGTTCTTATCTTTCGTCCAATAAGCATCAGTGAAAGCCCTGGAAGCTTCTCGCATATCTTCCATCTTGAGCTTGGAAGATGATAATTCAATGCCCATGTCGCTAAGCGTTTCTTCGTGCTCCTTACACGTTTTTCTTAATAACGCAATTTCCTTTTGCGACGCTTCCAATTCCTAATATACGAAAAACAGTCTTTGTACAACAAAATCCACTCAAATCCAGATGAACCCAAACATCCTAATCAATTTTGGGAAGTTTTTCTCCTTTGTTGTTCACTACGTCAATGCATTTTAATGTGTGTTTACTTACCGTTGTGAGTAGCTGTAATCTTTGCATTTCCATATTCAATTCTGAGATTTTCTCTTTATCCTTCACGACCGTGTCTTGAAGATTTTGTCTCCATTCTCTTTCAATCCGTAAGTCACCTTCAAGCGTAGAAACCTTGAGTTCTCTCTCGGTAATTTGATTGCCTAAGCTTCGCATCGTCTCTTGGGATGTCCTCAATTCCACATCGGCAGCTGCAACTCTTGAGTTGCACACACGAAAACACAAAAACAAAATCAAAAAGTGAGATAAGAAGCATTTTGCAAAATCAAATCAAATTCACATAAATATCCAGACAGGATTTTCCTGCATTACGCATCTTCATAGTATAAAGCTACTGGCAAACAAAAACAAAAACCATTTTGACAGAGAAGAAAATTGTGAAAAAAACGCAAACCTTGTTCTTTTGCAAACATTTTTATTAGCAACACAACAGATCAGAAGATGAGAGGAAACTCTTGAATAATGTGCGCTCACACATTCACATTAAAACAACTTGATTTGTTCTTAATATGAAACAAAATCACTGCATTTAATTCGCACACGTACATTAAATCAACACTGCAAAATTGCAACATATAAAAGAACATTTGGTTTAGTATACTCAACAGTTCTTTCTTTATTATACAGCTCTTTTGTTTACTCCCGAGTCGGTTGAAGGTTCCATTCAATAGGTCATTAGTCATTATTATTAAATTGAAAATGCATAATTCGCAATTCGCAATTGTTGATAGAATTTGTTTGCCAGTAGCTGTCATTTTATGTAATATTTGATAACCAGCAAGGAAATACTGTCCTTTATATACTTCATTATTTATACTGTGTAATTTGGCAAATCTTATTATAGAGGAATAAAACTGTCACATACTTTTCATCGAGCTTATTGATGGTTTCGGCAAGAAGGTCGGCTTTTGCCTCTAATTTGGCAATCAGATCAGATTTGTATTTCACCGTTTTTTCACACTCCTAAAATACAATGGAATTGTAGTCGACAAACGTTAGTATTTTTCTCGCAAAACATAGTGATTTAGCAATTATTATACACTTTTCATTTCAAATTATATATAGAGTTCAGCCTGGCATTTTAATGCATTATGTCAGTATTACTCAACTCTATGACATCATCATGAGGACAATATTTTGCAATACCAGAAACATCATAATAACAGTAAACTTTGGCAAAAGAATGCATCTGAATGAGAATACATCACTGTAATGTTCATGTAGCATAGTAAATTCACGAGCAGATTAGTCTTTTGGTATAATTTTCGCATGAACTATTCATTTAGATGATGATGACTGTTGCTCCTTCCCTTCCATTGAAGAAGGTGGAGGAGCACTGCGACCTTCAGAACTAAAGCTACTCGAAGAAGGTGCCTGTTGCGTCATGGGACTCATAGGAGACATTGGTTGACCAAATGGAGGAATATTTCTCAATCCCGCACAGGGAGAAGGCAAATCAAAAGCTTTCGTCGCCTCTAAATTCTGAAGCAAAGTAGCAATTTGTGTCGTCTTCAGCTGCAAACGATCGATAAGTCGACCTTTGTCGTGAAGCTCTTCTTCACATTCCTATTACATGTCAAGTGGTCCAATCACGTTAAAACGTTTCATGTCACATGTCAGTTATAAAAAAATGAATTGTAATAACTCAATATCAAATATCGTCAACAAATTGAAACGTAATAAATTATTCCCCTTAAATATTGTTTCCCACTGAAATGAAACCATTGGATTAACGAAAACCAATACAAAAACATTTACCTGCAGTTTCCTGTACATCTCCAAATTGATCAATTTGATATCCTCCAACTGACGTCTGAGAGTGATGATAGTGTCTTGTTTCTCATGTGTATCCTTTTCCATCAACTTCATTGCCATTTCCATTTCACTTTTCTGGTTCATCTATATATGTTCAAATTAATTGTTAATACAGTTTGCTAAAACAACTGGGCTGTCAATTAAGTTAAAGTAATTACCGTAATATCTAATTCCTTCTCGATGTCAGCCCGATGAGTTCGTTCGTCATGAAGTCGTTTACTTAGATCCATAACTGACAGATTTGTAGTTAAAGCATTATCTTCAACTTTAGCTGCTGCTTCGGCTTCAGTGTCAGAAGATGCCGGAGACGTGCTCAACTTTTTAGAACTTTCCTTGCTGATTGCATCTGACGAAATTCCCTCATTGCCTGTATACTGGTCCAGGCGCAATTTCATCAACCGATTGTCATCTTGTAATGACAAAATGGTGTTTTTGGAAATCGCCAAATCTTCTTTCATGAGTGCATTTGTGGTTGTCAGTGTTTCCAATCTCGTTTGTAAGTTTGTGACAGTGGCACTTTACACACAAGAAAGACACAAGACATGACAACAATGACAAGATTTCAAAAACCTTCCTGAATTCAACAAAATAAAGTTGCATACTTTAAGTGACGATTCAATTCTTCAATGTAGTTCTTCTGATCAAGCACACTGTCCATGTTATTCTGTTCAGCATCATCATCCACAGAGTCGGAAGAACGACTTGATCGTAAATAAAGCGAGAAATCAATCACGCCTTGTTGGGAATCCAAGTCTTCTTCCTGTATAGTTGCCCAAAACGTTAGCTTTCATAATAATAATTGACAATACTTTCAATAAAAAGACGTATGATATCCTAATCGGAATTAACCTTTAAGCAGAAATTACAATCAATAACATTCAGTCCAACAAGGAGTCCACATAAGATCGGAGCTTCCTCTGACAACATGAGTGCAATGGGCTCATAAAAATCTTTCAAAAGCTCGTCTCGGTTGTCCAGCAGCACCTTGAAATAATCAGCCAATTTCTTTTGCATGAGAGCAAGTCGAAGCCAGGCTCGGGCTCTTCCAAGATGAGTGCTGTACACGTTACACATTAAAGTGAAAGTCAACACCAGGAAAGTACACACATTTTAACGATTTTTCTACCAGACGATTGCGTCAGATGCTAAGCAAACATTCATAAATTCGCATTTAATACCTGACAGTTGGCAAATCCCTTATAGACGAAGTGATATCTTGTGCTTCGTTTGTACATCGTTCGACCAACTGCAAAACGTCCCATAACTCCTTTTTAGGTCCCAGTAGCCCCTGAAAAACATGACGAAATTCAATTTCATAGACTTCATAAACGAATTGCTAATGCAACTCCAGAAAGCGTCAACAGGAAACTATTGAAATCAAGATAAAAATGACACAAAATATCTAGCAAAATCATGTTCTTATAATCGGAATGCAATCAAAAAAGTACAAAAGTATAAACAAACAAAAATGAATAGTCAACTAACCACCAAACCACTGACTGAAGATACCTTTTTCGGTTTTAAACCATGTCGCATAGCGTGCTCAAGTACGATGAAAAAATGTTGTAGTGGAGGATGTTCAGATTCCAAAGAACGGTTATGTCGAATTGACCATTCAATCAACTCTTTGATCACAAGTTTGGTGATATTCAATAAATTGCTTCTCTCCACAACCGTTGGGTCACGATCTGAAAAACACAATAAAATGGTTTTACTTCAATAATACAAAGGTATCGATTTATTTTCACCAAAGACATTATCAAATGCAAAACGGGACAAGCATTCAACCCTAATAGTGAACTTTTAAAATCTAATATATTTAACTATATTAACCGAAAAATGGAACAAAATCCGGAGACGGTAAAGTCTCAAAGACAGGTCGGTTAATTGGAACTTCAACATCTTCCAGTTGCCTCAAACAGAGCCAATCCCCGTCAACAGAAACACGGAAATTGCATAAGTAAATTGTATCCTGAGCTGAATTGTTATTCGGTCCAGATCGCTGACTATTGTCACTTTGTGACGTGGGAACCGTCAATGGGAGCCCGATGTCTTTTTCCTTCATTTTTAATTAATCAGGCTACTACACTATATTCCAATTAAACTACTTTAAAGACTGAAAACAGACTCCGTTGAGGTTTCAGCTGCTTCCTTATTTCGACTGGGTGGCAAGTGGAAAAGAGAGCCCTACACCCTTCTTTATTTGACAGGACAAAACACAACGGGTTCACGGGTGCGGATCGATGAAAACAGCTAGCATTGAATAAGCGGAAAAACACCGAAAACTCGGAGAGAAGGTTTCACTAGGCAAGGTAGTAGAGAAAGCTGTGTTGGGTTAGGGCGCATTTTCATTTTAGCAAGGCTGAAAGGCTGAAACTTGAAACCCAAAAGCCGACAAACGTGACGTCAAAAATATCGACCCGGATTCCTCGCGGGCACTCGTACACAAACAAAGAAGAAGTGTTTCATCAAAACCGACACACAACCAAATATGAAGTTCGAGGAGAGGAATTTGAAACGACGAAGGTCAAGCAGTAGAAAGGAAAAATTAACTAAAGGTAATTATATGCACACACATTCATGTAGTCCCGCAATCTATGTTCATCTATATTTCACATTTATAATGTGCTTTTGTTGCTAACATTGGCAAATGGCAACCAATTTGCAAAATGACAATTTCTGAGCTCCTACGTTTGCAATGATGTCAAGAGCGCTTGAGGAAGCCCTCAACCTCAAGTGTAATGCAAATGAGAACTGTCAACGTTGTTGACAGGTAGTTCCATTTGAACGCAATGTTGACTTTCATGCAAATTGGCGAAATTGGACTACTTCCGCGGAATGAAATGAATTCTTTGAAAATAATATAATAAAAGCTTTTAGGATCAAAAGAATTTAACTTACATTGAGAATTATTGGTACTATTATTGGACTGGTCCATAGACGATTGAGCAGACGATTGACTTTGGAATGATACTCTTGAAGCAAGCCAGGAAGAGGATTCGGACCAAAACCGCCGATTCTGAGTAGCCAAACCAGTCGGACTTAGAAAGTCACCTTCAGAAATATCCGAAACGACTGAACTGGGTGTCGCTGGTTCTGTCGTGCTCGTGGACATAGAAAAGGCGGGTTGCATCCTGATGAAATGAGTTTCCTTCTTAGATACTAAATTGGACAGACCAGTAGATAAATTGGAGAAAACTCCAGGGACACCATCAGATCTGGAAATTGATGAAGAACCTTCAACCGACGCGGGAGACGTCATGTCATCATTGTACTTAATTTAATTTGTTAGCTCAAATTAATCCAATGGACGAAATTCAATTGTATCCTCAATTTGGATATGTTGCACTCCGTGAGTAGATATCATGATAACACCAACAGCTGATGATGACATCCATTTCAATTTTCAATACCCAGCACTTTTATGATTTATAACCTGTATTTCAATTAATTTAATTCAGATGAATTAAATATCAGGATAAAGCACAACGGCGTTAACTTTTTCGAAACACGTTTGAAAATTCAATTTCAATTCAAAGATTACGTAACGTATTAACGTAACAAGGTACAAGAGCTCCACCGTGTTACAATTATTTATAGTCAAATGCTCTGCTCACCTTTCAAGCCTTTCATAATATTTAGTAATTTGTAATCTGTCTACACTTTTTTATTCGTGTAACACGAATCGTGGTAACAAACTTGTCGAACCAACTTCTTGAACTTTAATTTCACGAATCACTCAATTTTATTTCCTCCCTCCTAATTAACACTGATTTAACCAGGCCTACATTTTTTGTGAAGCCTTTCGCGAAGTCAATGGTCGGATTTTGAAATATTTGTAGACAACAATCGTTTCTATTGAACAGATGATAGAAAAATGTACACGAAATAATGTTTCGTAACAACTACTTTTTGAAATGTCATTAACATGTCGACTACGACATACGACACAGCGACAGTTTATGGAGATCCAATCGTGGAGAAGTGCATTGAGCATTGAGCCGAGCCCAACTGAGAACTGACAGACTGACAACGAAACCTGATGAATGAAACTGTATTTTGTGTGCAGACTGCAGACGGGAATGGAGCTGGACTTTCCCATGAAAGGAAATGCTTTGTTTTATACAGGTGACCTTTTTAACGGGGTCATCGTGTCGCATCCTCGTGTGCGGTATTCTTCCGAATCGTCATGAGATCGACAATTAATTTCCCAATTAATTCCGCTAGGAGAACTACAATGCAGATTACAATAGCTGATGCAAATGCGACAAACGCTGTAAAAACATCTTCCATTCCCAAAACACTGTGGTATCTTCCAGATTGTACGAGACATGACACGGAGCTTGTTCTGTCGTATTCTTTGAAGTACCGGAAGTTGAGTCCAATTTGTTTTAACCATATGATTCTGGAAAGCACAACAGTTTAAAATTAGAAATAGATTCTTCCAAAGGAGTACGCAGACGCTTGTAAGAAAAGAAATCTTTAAGTATAGTATAGATTTAATTACTTGTAGTTAAAAATTTCCCTAAACGGGGACATTTTCCCGATAACCATTGAATTGGGGCTAGGAGATTCATACGCTGACATTGATATCAGTGAATCGCAAATCCATTGATCTGGAACATTTTCCATCCTCCAAGCACGGAAGAAGAATAATGTTAAAGTAAGGAAAACTCGAGTGTCTCTCCTTTTGTAGAACTTTCCCAATGCATCATAGCGATCCATGTTTCCGATTTTCAATTCAGGTCTTTCCAGCTTCAATTGCTAGGTTTTCATGAATTTTAATTTTAGGCAAAAGATTGACACATAACTAATTAATTAAGTTTAAGCAATGAATACATGCATACATCCAAAAGATAGGTGATTGTAGTGCTGCCATTATCAGCATAGAATGGAAGACCACTTGACAAGACTTCTGAGAATGTGTTAAACGACTTGACATCCACTGAAAGAATTGACACGATTGCTGACGAATACGCAGCGAAAGTGACTAATCCTAAGAAACTTCCGGTTGCCATTACTGTTCTGGAGGAAAATGACGGAGGAACGATATACCAACCTTAAATGATACGACCATATTTATTGGTCGGTAAACTATTAATTATAATTTCTGGAATTTAATTTGCACGAATTTAACGAATAAGTGAAAGGCGTGTTTCACCTTGTTGTACAAAAATTGCCAATGACCAGATACCAGATTCGTTCAGCATTTCCGTACTCTTTGGATCTTGTGTAGGAAATGATTGAGTATAAGAAGTACGGTCATTTTGATTATGCTGATGACAATAGCATGACAATGCCATTAAGATGCATAGGCATAATCCGGACAATAGGATGATGATCCAAAGTAAACCCGGGAACGGCGAAGTGTACACGTTTCTAACGGAATGCGCGGATGGTTTCACGAAGAAAACTGCAACTCTGGTAAAAAGGATAGAATAGACATGTGACGACATGTTCCAGTTGGTGAAAGTGGAAAATTATCACCTCGTCCTAGCAATCTCCATTTTTTAATTAATTAATTCTCACCCTCCAATTATAGTAGGTTGCAAAAAATCCAAGTATGGGGCTCTGTACGGTAATAATGTGGAATGAGAAATGTACAAGTCGATTTGACCCTTCATGAGCCCTTCTGATGTGTTACCCTTCAAAGTTCCGTTGGGCCATTTTGTTATCCATTCACCCCGAGTAGCAATAACCCTATAAAATCAAATCCTGTCATCGTTGAGTTTGACGTGTTTGATTGATTAATCACGTTCCATTCATATATTATTTCATCTATTATTTATCCTTCAGAAATCGGCACAACTTACAATTAACTCACCTAAAATTCAAAGAGTCCCTTAAATCATTCAGCAAATCCACTGCCATTCCGCTAATAAATCGAAGTACACCCAATTCATCTTCCCTTAAAACATGTTCTGGTCCACTCTCTGTTGTGTCCTGAAAATCCAAAACATGAATCCTTCAACTGGCTCAACATGAGTTTTCAATGCTACTATAAACATACTTTTTGCTAATTGTAATTTTACCACAGCATTAACAATCAGTTCGTTTCTTTGCAAATCGCTTCTCCTCAGTAAACCATCTTCGAGCCAGTTGTTCAAATTCGCACATGAGACATTTCGTTCTGCGTCCAAATAATGAAAGTACGTTTGGTTCTTGATCTTGTAGTAATCCGTGACAAATTGTGAACGATTGGAATCTGGCTTCCAGCAGGATTCGCACAATATGAGGATGTGAACGTTTGCATACGGGGTATTCTGAGAATGTCATGAATTTCCACATTACCATTTTATTAATAGACAATGAATACATTATTTTGAAACCTCAATTACTGAATTGAACATAACCTCACTTTTATTTTGAACATGGTCTCAACATTCGTGAAATTTTTTAAAGTTAATAAAATGTGCAGTCCTATTTTGGAACGAAAATGCAAGGTTGATGCATTCTGGAAAATTCCGATTGGATTTGGTGTCGTGCTAAAATCTTTACCCAAACACGTAATTAACACGAAATTAAAAGTTAAAAATAGTTACGTTAAACACTTGTTTTGTTGTACTTATTTGTACCTCTGGCAAAAGCGTTGGTTTGGCATAGATCACTATCACACAAAATATCCTTGGAACTTTGTTGCTGCAGGCATTTCAAAATACCTTCAAAATTGTGATCCATGCTATTAAAAATTAAAATTGTAGACAAAACGGGTGCTATGAATAAGGATGCGAGGTTCATTATAATTACCCATGTTAAGAAATATTTAAACATTTAATATTTTATTTCAGCGTTCTACTTTCTAAATCTAGAAATTAATATAGTTGCAAACTTTGCACGATTACAGGTTAAGGGTATATTAAGAAATCGTCACCTTGAAATCAACTGGCGAACTTTACAAAAAAAGAGGGTTCGAATGATTTCATCAGCTCTACGAAATATAACGAACCAATTACTGTCAATCAATCAAAAAACGTGCCAATTATATGTCAGTCAATGTCAATGTATTTCTAAAGCATTTCGATTACAATAATCATTAGTATGCAATAATGCAATACAATGAATTCCAATAGTGCAGAATTGTCAATTAACGACGCGAAATTCAAATCTGTAGCATAATAATTTTATAAATGTATGTATAGCTGGAAAATGTAATTTAACGACGTGAATTTACCATAGAGAACCGAATCTTAAAATGGACCTTGTAGTAATGGTAGTCTCGTTTAAATTAATGATTGTGTTTACTTTTTACTTTATGATACTACGATGAAATGATGAAAAACATCATTAAAATCTACGATTTCATGGTCTACTACATTTTCGCGTGCCAAATTAGTACATAAAAGGCAGGGCATAATAGGAAGTATAATAAATAAAAGTTCCTGTAGCAGGTAAAAAGAAAGCAAACCCGACGGAGGAGAAAGCAACAAATGGCAGGAGACAATTCACTCGCATTGGAAATAATGATGTTTGAACTGTTCACTATACGTTAACACGGAACAGAAGCAAACAACGTAATCGAACCGTATAATGCATTCATTATATTTCATCAATCAAGCGAAAAATGTCGCTTTCATTACGACTTTGCGACACAAATAACACATAATTAAATTGCCTTTTGTCATGACATGAAACTTTACTACCAAAAGGTAAAATATTGCTTTTTTTGGTACGCAGAGGAGACCGCACCTTCAAAATTTAATCATACACATAAAACTTGTCAAAGTTTAAATTGAGTGACTTTTTGCGAACATTTTCGTGAACTGTACGTCCTCATTCGTGTCTACATGGATAAATTATGATATAGACTTTCCAGGTGGAATGTTACGCTATTTTGTTTCGGGGTATCACGTACAGAGTGTATTGTATACATTGTCGACATTGTGGAAGGTTCACTTATAGCATAACAACAAGTCAAGGTCAATCAAATTGCTTATTTAGGTGATAGACAAGATTAGCGCTACGGCGCTACCCGAAATTCCTTCAGTGATAATTTAATATTGCCTAATTCTCTAGAAATGGGTTGGCCAAAGAGTCGTAAAACACGCTATATTTACGATTTCGCAATGTAAGAAAAAGCAACTTGTTCGACGTGGTCGTGACTTAAAATAAAAGCCAACGCAACATGTTCGATTCGGGACAGTTTGAGGTGACTCGTTTTCGTTAAATGTATTGACTTTTGGGTACGACTTTAAAATAGCAGATTAGAGCCTCATTCGAATTAAAAGTCCAAAAATGAAAGTAACCAGTGTCAACAAAAGGGAAGACGTTTTTTCATACACACCAATGCCATGTCGACTTTTGTCGATTTTGAAACCTGTAATAATCATGGCACAGGTTTTTGGGAACTGTCCCGTCCAATTCGCAAGGAACGGGAAATCTTTGATAGTGAACCGTCGCTCATTTGTGTATTTCTGGTGTTTGTTCATCTTCCTCGTGACTTCCGGTTACATGGGATTTCAATTAGTGTCCATCATCATATCCGTGCTTCGGGGTCGTCGTCTCATTTCCATCGTGGCA
Source organism: Harlomillsia oculata (assembly GCA_019776145.1). Lineage (NCBI taxonomy): Eukaryota > Metazoa > Arthropoda > Collembola > Entomobryomorpha > Oncopoduridae > Harlomillsia > Harlomillsia oculata. The sequence goes on from JABASF010002430.1 coordinate 13,540, forward strand.
CAAAGTCTGTGGTTCCAAGGAGGACTTATTTCCTATTTGATGACCATCTACAACTTTTTCCAAGCACAGAATTTCGTTCACTTGATCAACGAGTGGTCAAAAGTGGAAGATGACATCGGTTCCCTGTTCTGCAGACACCGAACATCCCGGAAAACAAACGTTCTGTACTTTCTTCTTGTATCTCCTCGGCATTATCTCAGCAGCGTTCTGCGTGTACCACATGGTTTCGAATCCATACTGCCCGACGTACTTTCTGTACTACTTTTCGAAAGTACCTAATGCAGTTTACGGAGAACCGACTTGTTTCCGGTTTGACAATTCCACGATTTACGCTGATGTCAAACCAACCTTCCCACTGTCTTGGATCATTGTCTACGCAATCGGACAGACGTTTATGATGGGATGGAAATGGATTGGATTTGGATTGCTGGATTTGACATCATGTGTTTTCGCAGTTGTCTATGTTCAATGCATGCAAAATATCATGCTCGGGGTTGAAGACATGTTTTATGGGAATGCCGCTCAAAAATTACAGGTAGTTAACAAATAACAGTCACCACACCTTAAATGCAAAGTTTGGTCATTTGTCCTCATAAGTCATGTCATAAGTCATTATGTCAACATATCCTAACTCGTATGTAACGCAAAGTTTTTTGAAGCAGAAGAGTCACAACCAGAACATCGAAACTTTCGAAACAGTCCACATGGACAATCACCACGAAGTCAATTCCATGGCATCTCACATACCACACGATGAAAGAAGCAAGTCCAATCCAGGGTTCACAGATTCCGGATTGGAGCACATGGTTCATACCAAATCCGCAAAATCCTCACAAACCTTACTAAAGGCAATTAAAGATGTTCAGCAAATCGCCAAGCTTCAATCCCAAATCAACACGACATTCGGTCCAATGCTCCTCATTGACTTTGCACAACTTATCCTCATGATTTGTGCTTTAATTCTTCTTCCTTTAAAGAACATGGAATACCTTGACATAGACTCAATCATTGTCTTCACGGGGAATTGTGTCTCCTTCAGTTTCAGGTTGATCATTCTCATCATTTACTTAGGTGACGTGTACCCAGTCGGGATTGCAGTTAACATCAACTTGGCCAAAATCATGACATCGTTCAGCCTGGACAGTGCAGTCATGAATCCCGTCTTGGCACATTTGAGTGTCTATTCGTCTAACCCGATTTGTTTTACTGCTTGGGATTTCTTTCCAATCACACGAGGAACTTTGTTAGGAGCTTTGAGCGTGATTACGACCTATCTCGTAATTTTAATTCAGTACGTTTAGAAATAGAAAATT
>JABASF010002431.1:0-14843 GCA_019776145.1 Harlomillsia oculata
AGACAAATAGTTCTGGTTACTGTGATCGGTGATGTCGTCATACACACATCCTCACTTATTTACGATGATAATGGTCTAATGTGGTAAATGCGCTCCTCATTGCCTGCCTGCTCCATTTTCCATGTTTTCATTCGTTATCTTCGTCATGCAGCCATAAGTCAAAATGCTTTTGTAGCCACGCCGGGCTTTCACTGATAATTCGACTTTTAACGTCTGCTAGTGTCACCCAAGCCAAGGATTGACTGCAGCACTGCAGCAGAGCAATACTGGTACAAATAATGTCAGCGAGTCTTGTCTTATGTGTTCGACCAACCAAAGAGAAAATCAAAACTCAGAGAGATTTTTACAAATTAGATTCTTGCTCCAGCGCGAAGACTGGACATTTCTCTCATTGTAGGGCGAAGCAACGAAAAAACGTGGTTGAGGGCAAGGCAATTTTCTATCGTTTCTTCAACTTGATAATTTGTTAATTATACGCTTGAACAAGAAGGGAAACGCGAGATGTGTTCGAATGAATCAAATTCTGAGGAATTTGACGAGCATTCCATTTGATTTCACTTGTTAGAGTGTTCGGATTCCATCCAATGGGCAAGTCAGCGACTGACTGACTACTGCTATGAGGAACTTTGTGCAAGATCTTCTTCACTTCCGTCTCCAGATTTAACGTGACCAGCAAGCGATCGATTAGTTAAGGCTAGGCTCCCGCTGTCCCGAAATAACCGGCATTGACTAAAATTCCATTTACTTTTGACACGTTCACAATGGACGTCTTTTTTGAATAGGTACTGGAGGAGAATTGAAGTTTGCTGCCCATTTCCTACTCCCCTGTTAGTGCATAATTACCAGATTTGCATTACTTTTGTGTTTGCTAATAACTTTGCTGAAGGATACAGTGTTACAGTGTACCTTCCAGTCCAAACATACTACGCCGAGCAAAGATAAACATTTGTTTGAACGTAATAAATAAAACGGAAAAGCAAAAACACAAAGCTGTTTGTTACATTGTTCGACAGAACTATAATTTTGTGACTCAGTCAGATTCATTTGTATTACAAAGTTTAGTACAGAATAAGATATAAATAATTCAGAATGAAAGATTAGTTCGTATAATATTTGTCGATGAAATTCATGAAATACAGAATACAGTATCTGTTTATTTCAGAAATGTATCATGTACGCTCGCAAGTCAACCTGCAATGCATTGATGCAAAACAATATCATTACATTGAAACATTACAGGGAGACATGGTTAAAAATACAGAAGTTGACAGAGTTTCCTGGATTAATAGGTTGTGATTAACGAAGTGTATAACTTTCCGATTCTAGACAATTATATTCGGTTTAACAATCGGATTGAGCCCATTAATACATTGTTTGCGAAAGTGAATCTACTATGGAAGCTTAGGTCTGTCGTCTTTCTCATCGACGTAGAAACGGCAAGTTTTTATTTTCTCTAGTGAGATTAGCAGCCACCCACACATTTCCTTTATAACTATATTATGTAAAAACAGGTTCGTATACTTACTATTTTACTATAATGAACTTTTCCGAACGAGTTTTTTTCCATTGTTTCTCTATCCACAAAATATCCATTGGATATGAATTAATTTGGGTTTATAGTATAGTGAATTAGGATTAGACAATTGTTTCTTTGCTAATGAAATGATTCATTAGTTTTAGTTGTAAAGAAGGTGTATCCATTTGAAAATACAATCCATGTTTTCATGTAAAGTTTCAAGGAAAGAAATAATGGAAATTTCTTTTCATTCTGACTACAACCGAGGAAATGAATGAGTGAGTTTCAGATGCTGTTCTCATGTCATTAACATTAGCAAAACACTATACTACAAAGGTCATTCACGCATCGAACCTTGTTTTTTTCTGGATGAATGTATCCACTCAGACGTATCAAAATACGAAAGAACACTCAAAACTGTTTTCTTTTTGAAAATCAATATCCGGCAACCACATTGTTTAAACGTACAAAAGAAACGTTGACAATGGAGACGTAAAACTGGTAAAACAAAGTAACAATGGAAAGAAAAACAGTGCGTGTGTATTAAATATGTGTTCAGTTCACCCCATGGAACGTGCTAGAAAGTCAGAATGTTAGAAGGAAGGAAGGATGTAAACAGCCGGATCTTTGAGCTTCCAAGGCTTCGAATTGTAACGACGAGAGCGAGGAGAGCACTTTCACTGCAATCTGCGCCTTTTTCATCCAGTTGAAGGATAAATGGGGAAGTGGAGAAAGCTACTTTCCCAGTAGCACCACATTCAAGGAACTAGTCACATCTGCCTCGTTTTCCTCATTGAATGAACAGGACATCATTCAATACCAGATCACATCTAACAGTACATAAACTGCGTTACTTTGCAACTGCGTTACTCATTATTTACGACTTTTCAGTAATTTTCGGTGTACTGAAATATTTTAAACAGTCTTGCATCCATGTTCCGCTGTTGCATTACACTAAAATTCTAACGTGTTTCTACGTTTTTGGATAATACAAATGAAGTCTCTTCCATTGCACTTCATCGTTATTCTGGCGAGTCTGCTGGCTACAGCAATAGGTAACACTGTATTTTTGGTGTATTGATATCTTGGCTAATAGTATTTCATGTTCAAAACTGGAAACTGAGTAACTAAATAATTAATGGAGTTACCCAAGGTGAGTATGTACAATTTCACATTGCCCCATGTAGCAGATCCAGTCTTAATAACAAAAGTATACTTATTGCAAACTTACTAACTCAATAAGCTCTGTTCATTTTTGCCATAAGGTTGCGTTTGACCAGGTCCCGATTGTTTGTCTACGTCTACCTATAATTTTTGAATAGTAAGAGAAATGCGTTATGTGCGGTGTTTCGGCATTTAGCTAGCTTGCTGTTGCACATTTGGTTCATATTTCTTTAGAAAAGATGAATGGAGTCCCGAAGCAAAACTACTGAGGTATAGTGAAAATTGTTGTAGCAAAACCCGCATCCTGGTCTTAAAATCACCATTCCTAATCGCCGTATAGAATCGACCACGAATTGGATTGGTGATGCAAGTTTGAATCCTTGAAAAAATGTTTTGTCATCATAATTCTACGACTACTAGGGCAATAGTGAGGGTAGGCCAAGGTGACGCTTGTTGGACTTTGAACAAGGACAGAGACAAAGTCTCAGTTGTACTTGTATTCTATACGTGATTAGATGGTAAGGAGGCCAATAGAATGTTTGTTAAACTGTAATTGTACAACACTAGTATTGCATTGATGTAGTAATGTCGGAAGCAACGATACTGTGAGACCACAAACGCAAACTTCAGGAGTTCAGAGGAGGAAATTCGCTACTTGTTCACATTCTCTTGCTCTGCAGGAAATTGACTCTCATTAAGATAATTGTGTGTGCACTGACCACCCGCCTCCTCAATAGAAAGGGAAAGGAGAAAGGAATAGTGTACAAGTTTACAATAGCATTTATAGCATTTGAAACTCCTCTCCTCCATGGAAGGCTGAAGTGAAAAGGACAGCATTTTCCAACACCCACAGGAGCAAACTCTTATTTGGCTTGAGGCCAATTATAGAAAGTCACGTTTACCCATAAACAGACAAACATTCGTTGAATACACGCACATCCGAAAGCATGCTTACATTGTATTTCACAGAGAGACAGAGATAGTAAAGTTAAGTTAAATTACATGTGAAACAGGACGACAAGTTCTTGGAGCGTCCAAGCTGATTTGCTACGCTTGGTTTGTGAACCGTGTAATTTTTTTTTTTCAACGAAAAATATCTTTCTCTTTTTTTTCTGTCCAGGACTCACATTCGTGGAAAATAGAAAGAACTCACCATTGCAAATGCCCATCGCTATGGTGCAATATGAAGAAAGTAGCGTAAATGTCACTGAGTCCCACACTACTGCTCCAACAGACGAAATTCCAAACTTGCATGCCATTAATGCTTCTCAACTTACTGAAGAGCATGGAGACGCCTTCAGCGAAATCCCGTTGACCAACGAATCTTGGGAACTGCCCGTTGACATGCAATTCAATGACGGACATGTTCTTTCCATTGTTGGCTATTCTGTTATTATGGTCTTGTCAGCTGTTGGAAATATCACTGTTCTTTCTACGATAATCAAGTAAGTCGATTATATCTTTTCATTAAACATTCCTCAAGAAGTTGGGAGTTCCTCCGCTTTCAAGTTCCCTAACTTAATTTTAAATTTCACTTTCTTTCATTCTTTTAGCCTTTTTTCTGTACTTTCCCTCAAATGGGTCCTTGGAAGAGATTTTGTTTCAGTTTTTTCCTCCTTGCTATGAACATATATGCAAACATAAAAATATATTTTGACATCGTAGCGTCGGTAGCAAAGCTTGAATTCTATAGTCCTTTGCGTATTTGCTTCTTTCCTAAACAAAATCGATTTTACCTCAGGTTTCATTGGCTTTGTAAATGCAGATTCGTGTTGCACAGTTGCATTATTTTGCGGTTAGGATTTTCTGCAAATTGAATTTAGGATGAAAATCGTATTACTGATTTTTCCAACTACGGATTTTCACACCGAAAGCATGCTTTCACGTTCATCCAATTCACCAGAAAGGGATTTTAATTACATTATTTTAAAAATTCGGCCAATTTCACCTCGAAGTTAAGGTAACTTTTTAGCTATTTATGTATTTCTGATTGGTTCCTTGTAGTTGCTTGGCTGTTGGTTCCTTAAACTTAANTTTCTGATTGGTTCCTTGTAGTTGCTTGGCTGTTGGTTCCTTAAACTTAAAGGAGGTAATTTAACGGCTCAAAATATAATAGTATAAACTATAATACTCTTTGTGTGATTAAAATGTCTTGAGAAGACCCATATTATAGTGTGCTGTTGCTTTTCGTGGTTCTTAACGGATCAAAAGTCTGGAATAGTTAAGTGGAACACTGTATTGGGTTTTGGGAAGGGAATCCGTCTGATCATCAATTAAGGCTCACTTTAGAGTGAAGGATGGATGATTGTCGAGGATGAAAGGCAAGAAAGAAACAACGGTGTGAAATATGATGGAGTGAAAAGTCGTTACTGGGTTGTGAAAGTAGGGCAAAATGCACGAAAGGTCGCATAAACTGAGACCGCACTTGAGACTTGTGATTATGAAGGCCATGTTGAGAAATGAAGTGGTTCGATCTCTGTGTCTCTATCTCTTTGTTTGAGCAGAGTGCGGCATTTTGAGCATGGCATAAGACATTTGATATAATGGATGCCATCCGCCTGTCACGAGTCATAAACGGATGGAACAAAAAGGTTTTGATAGTTCCATAGGACGAATTAACGATCTCTCTCCCAATAAATTGATACTGTTCCTTCCGAGGATAATAGGAAATGAGGATGTCAACGCAATGGTTTGAGAGTAATGTGTCGACTCGATTCACAGTGCCTCTACATCTCGAAACCTTGTATAGGGGCACCCATCTAAAAGAAGCTTTAATTTACACACAACGACCAAACTTATGGACAGCTTATTCCTCGTTTTTTCTCATTATCGCTCATCTGGGATCCTGTTACGCCTTCCAATCTTTTTTGCACATCTTAAATCATGGTCATAATAGACCAAGGTTTAGGGTTCGTTAGGTAATATAATACAGACGAAACAATTCCACCACTTCCAGTTCCAGTGCAACGGTGCGCACTACACACACGTGCAGTCAAGTATTAAAAAGGCTCCTGAATGCGGATTTTATTACACACGCGTTCCTCTTGAAATACTATACTTATGACGTTTTCAAATATAAATTTTCACATTCCTGAACAAAATATCACTTCCTTTTCTAATGAAACTCGTTCCCTCCAAGTATATGTCTTTTAGTATAAGTTTAGTATGCATACATAGTGCAAGGAAGTGGCAACACAAGTACAGCTGAACAGCTGAAGTTGAAAGCAATGGCAAAATGGCATTCGTTGTTGTGTGTAAACGGCTTCATAGATTAGCGACGAAGACCAAATGACTATCAGATGTCACGATTCCCGTGCGCATAAATCCAGTCTTTGCCTTAAACTAAACGACTAAACTGCCATAATATCCATGACACGCTTTGTGCTCCACTTAATGCCTTCTCAAAGAGCATTGAATTTGTGTTGTGATTTCTGTTCAACTGTTTACATGAAATCTGTCTTCATCATGTTTCATGTCCATAAAAGGTTTAAAGTTTCTTTGAACGTTAAACTAAGTTTCCTGAAAAGTTCATGACACATGTTTAACAGCGATTTACTATTCTAAAGAAGGCCTATACTCTATACATTTTGAAAATAACATTTTACCATTAAGCTCTGCCATTTGCATATATACTCAAAGGTTCGTGTCTATGGTTTTATGTGTGGGTGGGATGAACATTGACAACAGTAGTGTACTGTGTACACTATCAAAATACCCTTTTCCTTCATTTAAAGCTTTGTTGATGTGAACACTTTATATAACGATTGTGATCCTTGAGATAATAGACAGGTTGAAATAACAAGTTGACATTAGGAGACTCTATTGAAATTTCACATTTTTCGTCGGACTGGCGCTTGTGTTGTTTTCAAAAGTGCTAAAGCATGAAGGTAGCATTAACTTTAAACATAGAGTGACTGTCTGTCAACCTTATTTTCATTTCATAAGTTGCACTCAAAGAAAGATGAATGGCAATAATTGCATTTTTCAACGGGCATATTACGGCAGTTTTTTATATGCACCCTTTTCCCGTTCTTTGTTTGATTTTCAGGTTTCGTCTGCAAGCACGTTTGAATCGCGTAAACCTCTTTCTTTTTCACTTGGCCATTGCAGATCTTCTGGTCACATTTCTCCTGATGCCACTCGAGGTAAGGAATATTGTAGTCTTTTAGTGCTTTTCAATCCTTCCGGACAGAGAAAGCCTGAGAGACTTTCATACGAGCTTTGTTCAAGGAAAGAGCAAGCTGCAAGCAATGTAGCAGGCAGCTTTAGTACATCTCGCCGATCTCGCACTCTGCCTCATTTCTGACATGAGGTATGAAACGTACTCATTCCCTTGGGTGAAGTCAAAACAAGTAGAAACTATAGTTATACTAGTAGTTGCATGGAACGAGGTTCGAGAACAAAACTTCCTCGCTCATTCAGCTGAAATGCGCTGACAGCTTCTAACGGTTGACAGTTCAATTCTGGAGGTCAATGTCCATTATGTCTTGTTCTGAGGGTACTGAGAAGTAATTTATCAAAGGAAATCAGCTGTCACCACAACATCCTCCTCCGGCACGTCTACAATTACTCAATTACTCTAATTGCCTACTTTTCTAGGGATTCTTTACAATGGCTTATCAGTTGTGCGAATTGACATCTTATACATTGCTTACGTCAAAAATGCCAATTAAGCTTTTCCAGTGGACTTGTAATTCTGGTGCAGATATATCCTAACATTATTGTATAAGGCAGGTGTACAACACAATGCACTAATTTGAATCATAAATGTCCATCTTCAAATATCAGGACGCCCCAAGTTTATGCAATGCTCATTTTCTACGTGGTCAAGCACTATATCAAGCAGGTCAAACACGGCAGTTTTTATTTGATTCCAGTTCAATTATAGTAAATTAATTCATTTTTGAGAATTTAAGTACCTTAAGATCATTTGTGACCATTTTTTTCCTTGCAAAAAGCTATGAGCCGCTTATCTAAACTTTGTAGGTCTTAGCAGCGTATGTATAAATTGAAATGGAAAATCTCACTCTTTCTGATTCGGATGGAAATGTAATTGAATCCTTTAAAAGTGTCGTTCTTAGTGCGACGATTGCGGCTGAAAAAGGCAAAGATATAACGTAGCTTACATGTCAAAAAACAAAGATCCCTTTGGTGTCGATTATACAGAATATTAAGCTGACTTGAAATACTGAATCTTCAAAATATTTATAAACTATAGTCTTGGAAGCGTAGTGCGTAACAGGTCTGATGATTTTCCTTTGTCCAGTCAACCATGCGAGTCAAAGGAAATTGTTATAAAACCGAAAAGATATACCGTGGCCGATGTAATTAAAAGAATCAAAGACAGTTGGAAAAGCTTTTTACTCTTTGAACTTCCGGAAATCGTTTATTCTACGATTACGTCTGCCCTGTTGCGTCACTATAAAAAAATATTACATAGCAAAGAAAAAAGATGAAGGTGACAGGTTTTTAAAACCAAGCGTTTTATTTACTTAGATTGGATGGAATGCAACAGTGTCCTGGCGGGCCGGAGATTCAATTTGTCGAATCATGATGTTCTTCCGAACATTTGGTCTGTACCTGTCAGGATTTCTGCTCGTGTGCATCAGCCTGGACCGTTATTTCGCAGTATTAAAACCTTTGGCATTACCGGAAGCCAACCGCAGAGGAAGACTTATGATTGCTGCAGCCTGGATTGGAAGCTTCCTCTGCAGTTTACCACAGGTCTGTGTTAAATGTTGATCCTTCAGTCTGTACGTGATACCTACAAGGATTAGACATTAGACATTAGGAACTCCTTTCATTATGCAACTCAGGCAATTTTTCAACTAAGCACTATTTATCAAAAACAACATCCAAAGTATCCTCTTCTACTATACACATCTCAGCAAAATACTTTTGTAATTCCAGAAGTCTAGTAATCCAATCCTAAAAGTCACAGTTTTAATTGTCTCAAGGACTCAGTTTCAAATTATATAACTCAGTCAGTGGACGCATTAACAACTCGTCCTATATTTCAGAAACTCTGCTACTGGCTAGAAGAAAGCACATTGTCATGCACAACATGAAACTTGAACGCAGCCTATTTTACAGCCTTAAAAATTCATTCTGTATCTATTCTTGTTTTTCCCTGCGGCGTTTATTCGTAAACACGAACATGAAATAGTCATGTTAGGACTAATTCTAAAAGAGTTGTAACGTGTAACTTGTAACATTATAATAAGGCTTTTGAAGTTTAATCCAAATGCGCAGTATCTTTTATCTTTTCTATCATACTGTTTTGGACATAAACCAAAACACCTAGCGACCTATACTTTTTTAAAGCCTATATTTTCAACGTTTAACGTCGTTAGCATTCTAAGAACTCACTCATAATATCAGTTTACCACAATACAATTCAGCTTGAGAGAAACACAGAAATGTCGAAGTTCAAAGTGAGTCTGTATAGGTAACGAATTAACTAACGGAGAACTCGGATGAATCCTCCAAAACAAAATCATTTGCTTTGAGGCTTCTTTTCATTGGATCCGGGTATAAGGATCTGCGACGGTTGATATTTCATTACCGTAATATATTCCACGGAAAATTGAAAATGACATTCAAGTACTTACGCGACAAGGTTTGTCATCTTCAAAAAGGTTATGAGTTTCCAAGAAACAGAAACTAATACTTGACAGCATGAAGTGGTAAAATGAAACAAGTTGCAACTTGCAAGCTGCTAGTATCATTCTCGTTAACACTCCGAGATTTACCAGAATGAACCATAGTCCTGCCACAAGAGACAAAAACATATTAGAAAAGGATACGTATAGTAACTATAAATATGTAAATGTATTCGGGGTTTGCCGTCAACATTCAAAGAGCGTTCTGTTTGTGTGAGATTTCAGTTATATCATACCATTCAGCAATGAATTAATTTTCCTTACACTTTCCAAAGTTACAGATTTACAAAAGGGTTATTTTCAAGTTCACCACAAGTTCTTGTAATAGTATTTATAACATTACAGCAATTTTGTCGAAGCCGAATGCTATACATTGTTTACTTTAGGCGCGCTATAGATCGTAAAAAGTTTTAAATTACAATAAAGTTTAATGACGTCATATGTAGGATATTAAATCGTCAAGTGAAAGTGAATGAAAGTACAATGTAGGTAGGAATTTTAGGTGTTGTAATGGGGAGAAATTTCCTATAGGATGCTCTGGCTAATTCACAGTGCTTGAGTTATTTTCTCATCAAGGAGGGTCCACTGACTCAAGTGAAAGCAGAGAACTAAACGAAATGAAAATGTTCAAGAGGATAAAAGACGAGGTGACTCTGTGACTCTGTAACCTTTTGTTTTGTCCTCATGGTCGTCCTACCATTGAGTTCAGCCAGAGATAAAGGTTGAGATTGGTTTTCGTCATGTTGAAAGTGATTGTCGAGCAGAAACAAAATGACATTGCGTTTCGACGGGTGATTGAAACATACCTTTGCTGGATGGATCCTTTTGGTGAGTTTTTGTAATCTGTATTATATGCCTATAGGCTGTGGTCTTTCATGTGGAGCGTCATCCTATTGCAACTTGGTTTGAACAATGTGTCACCTTTTACTTCTTCACATCGGAATGGACTGAGTTGGCCTACAACATCTTCGTCTTCGTTTTCATGTACGGGTTCCCGCTGACAATGATTCTCTTCTGCTATCTGTGCATACTATATGAAATCTTCAAGATCAATAATATGAAAGGAAATCAAGGTAAGTTCACCTTTTTACCAGTTCACAATGTTTCGTTTAAATACCATTTTTATAAACGAAATGAGGAACGTGCGAAGAAGTTATACAGTTTCCAAAGTTGCTCTACTGGCCGACTGACATACATTAACAAATAAGGACAACTAAGATAGGTTCAATGAAAATTTGTTTGAAAATTATTTCCCTTTGACTTGGTAAAATGAAACGTAAACTTCAAAAATGGCTGAACGAATACAAATTGCTTGATTAAAATTCGCAGCGTCAAGCAACATAAAAGTAACACGTTGGAGCTGACAATGCACTGCTTGCTATCATGCTAAAGTTTGATAACCCTTTGTCAATTAAAAATTATATTATTCATCAAAGTACAAGTTCCAATTTTGTGAGAAGAGTAAATGTTTCGAAGTTTGAAAACCAGGAAGTAATATACGTTTACTTTATCAATCTTTGAATTTCTAGAGTTGAATTTCACTTTGACAGCTTCCGAGTATAAACGATTGCACTATATAATAAACTACAAACTAACGTCAAACGTTAGCTCGTGCACAGCGTACAGTTATCAATTTATTGTTCGAGTCTTCATTATTTAGAAACTTTGCGGAATAATCATTAAATAGTACGTTTAGCGTCTCGCTCAAGGTTAAGGCGCTAAGCTTCTAGAATAGTTTCTTTTTACTATATTGTCTTGTGGAAATGCAGGAAAAGTTCTTTATTGGTGATTGGTGTACTATATTTAATAAAAGCTTAGTGTTATTGAATTTGTAAAGCAACAATGGATACAAGGAATTTGGAACGTCCTCAATTCCTCATTTCAGTAAATAAAATTTCTCCAAACCTTCATTTTACGCAGAACACGATCTTCGAAGGTCAAACATGGGAGCACTGGGGCGAGCCAAAATCCGTACTTTGAAGATGACTGTTGTGATCGTGGCAGCTTTCTTTTTATGTTGGACGCCATACAATATCATGACCTTGTGGTGAGTGATTTCTTTTTCAACTTGCATTTTTTGAGAAACGACTAGTGAAATGTGAAAGCAATGAATGTTGTAATATGTACAATACAATGCAGCATTTACATTGTAAAATCCGTTGTTTGTCATTGCCACCATTTATTGTTTTGTGCATTTTTGTAACTGAAGATGCTTACTAAACAAATAGGAGCTTGCTTCTGCATTGTCGCAACAAATCTTTACATTTCGCTTAATGAATGTGCCGTTGAGGCTTGGGGTACCTTGAGAAAAAGACTTTCTGCATAGTTTGTGATGTGTGTAACTGTAATGGGTATAATAATAATAGTTTAGAAAAGCATTATTTGGAGTATAGTCTTTTTGCTCTTGTCTGAAGAAAGTCTTACAAACATTTCGTGGTATAAGATAGTATTTCACGAGGAAATGACGATAAGAATTACGCAAAGATGTAAAATACTTCTATGATGGTATTCTAAGTCATGAATGAAATACAAAATAGATTTAACATAGGCATAAGATGTTGCTGACGTGTTGTTGTTGATGTTGTTGTGTTGTGTTGCGATGCGAATTGACAAAAATCCTGTGTCCCACTGTGACACGAGAAATGACTTGTGCATGGTATTGACAGAATTCCATCACATAACCACATGGCGTTTTGCTTCACGTTTAATCCTTCTCGTGGCTGTGTTTTTAGTCACAATACTTTTAGTCCTACTTTTGTTTTGTTAGAACTGGTGAGTTTTATGGTATTGTCCGTGTCCCCCGCCCCCACATTTGTAATTGAAGTTATATAAATTGCTTTGCGCAATGGTTAGATGGTTAAACGTAACAAAGTCATTCATTTTATTGTGCAGTTTATTGGGATTCATTAGGGTGGAACATGGCAATTAAAGAATTTTAAATAAAGCAATAGTGTAATCGACAGTAATTATTTAGCAGCAGTTTGTGTAATTACATTTGTTCGAGTAATTGCCCCAATTAACTTTACCAAAAGATGAAACTGCAAAATGTATTCTCTTCTGGGATATACTAAGCACGTTCGAACGCGTTTCGCTTGTACTCACGGTTGCTGTAAATTGTATCGTTAATTTTTAAAACGACTGTAGAAAATTAATTGCAAAAGATACCCCTTGAATAGGTTAGTTCGTTAGTTGCGAGTTTTACCTGCAGGATCGTAATTCTTAAATGTTAAATGCAGTGCAGTGGACATTAGTTGCCGTGATTTTGGATTCTAGAATTTGGAGTCATGAATGGAATGATGAATCGTATCATGAAATCATAAGGACCATTTCAATTTATTATGGGACAGAAAACGCAGACAATAATGAGCTTTTTCTGGCATTAACACGATCAAAGTATATTAAATAAATGTGTGTCACTCTCAATTTGCGACTTCATTTTTTACCCACTTTCAAAATTGGTACGATAATGTGTTGCAATCTTACAATTCGTACAATTTCACAGTTGTTTTTGAGTTTTAATCATTTTGTTTATCGTGACTTCGTGACGTACCTAAAAAACAATGTATTCATAACTATATCTTTTATAAACAACTTAGGAAAAACGTAGTAATACCGGATTGTTTTTAGTGCACTTGAACTTTTGTATTCCGGCTAACAACGTTCTTCCATAAATTCAATTGTATATTGTCTTGGAATTTAAATTTGTGGCTTCAAGGCATATCAAAGAGATTTTACAACAAATCAAGGCTTTCACATTCACTTATTGCATGCTTTCTTCGTTGTTCATGGTTAATTAGGGAGGAGATTAATGACCTTAATGATTCCTTTTCAATGTTCACCAGAAGTCACAAGCTCACTCAGACACAAACAATAGAAACTGAGCCTTTCTCCGAAATTAATCACACTTGAAAGCCAACAAGCCATTAAGGTTAGGGAATATAAGTGTATTACATTTTATTCCTTTCATGCCGTGAGGAACACTTTTAACTTGACTTGAGAAAACCGATTTGCGTTCCACTGTGCGACTTTCATCTTGGGAACCGTTTCGTATGATCCGAAGCTGGAATACTGGAGTCTTGCGAGGAGCTCTGTTAGAGTTTGGGCGTTTACACTTGAGTACTCTTGTCCACATCAAAATACCCGGATGAAAATCTTCCTTCTCCGTAAACGTCAAAAGCCTTTCATGTAGAAAACGTTCGGCTCAGCAGTAGAAAACAACGTCTGTGTAGATGCGATGAGTGAGTGGCACTCACCGAGTTCCATAGCAAAGAAACCGTGTTCACATTTTTGTTCTTTGAAAAGGTTCTAGTGCCTACCTGCAACTTATTTATTCGTACTACAGAGCCAAATGTGTACTTTATATGTTTCATCCTACATTAACCAAGCCTGTCTTCTACATTATCCAGTTTGAAAATAAACTGATGACTCTCAGAGGTTTCAACTATTTGTTTTGGATAATGAATTTGCGCTTCTATTGATGTTATCATATCAGTCAGGATATTAGAATAATAGTGCTCTTATAGACAAGATCATTTTATGAATTATGATTATGATGGATACCATAATGTCTAGTAACATTTAACTGAAATCTACTATGAAAAAAACCGAAGCTCCAAATTTAAACTGTTGAATTGAAACATGTAAGCTCGGAAATAATTAGTGCATCCTCGATTTGACAGACAGACAGGAGTTCTTTCACAAAAAGTGAAATATTCGTGTCTATGTTTCACATTATGAATTTTTCGGTTTTCCTTTCCCCATTTACAACCTTATAGAAGTTGAAATAATGCATGGGAGCTTTGGGTCCACTTGAAATGAGACCTGGGAATAATAATATAGTCCTCTGGAAGAATAGTATATAGTACTATTATTAATCTTTAGCCCTATAGTTTCTACTAAAATGCAGAGTGGTTAGGAAGACTCCTACTCGTCTGTCTTCGTTTCTGTGTCGAGGCTGTATCACCCTTAGTGGTATTACAGCTAATGACAAATAATGCTTTCATCTTTTCCTAACTATATCTTTGACATTTTTCAGCATGGAATAGACAATCACAAGAAATGAAAAGATGAAAGCTTGAAAGTTTCGCCACTCTTTGAAACATGCCTTTCAGATTTCAATTTCCTGGAATTGCTTTCCAACAGAGACGATTCACTACATTTTACCATACTTTCAAGAAAGGGTTTTTCTGCAAAAGTTGTTGTACTGAATAGGCTTTTTCATTTTTCATACGCGTCTCTAAAAGCTTTAAAAGTCCTCGTGTTCCACATGAATGAAGAAATGCATTGATTTAGATTTTAGATTAAGTTATGCACAGTAAAATGCAAGGTAATGCAACGGAAAACTCAAATATACGACCAATCTCAAGGTCTTCATTCATATACTAATGCTACTTGTCAGGAAGCTTTTTGTTGCTAATATAATTGCTTCCTCTGACATGACATAGTGAAAGTGGAAGAAGGAAAGTGTGTGGGTGGCATGGAAAAACAGTACCAACGAGAGC
>JABASF010002432.1:0-14840 GCA_019776145.1 Harlomillsia oculata
TGCCATGTTTTTTTATGTCGTCGCAATTAGTAGTTTACTTTACTTCTAGCTATAGCTGTAGAATTTTATGTTTAAATTCCTGTTTTGATTCATGTACAATTCATAATCATGATACTGTGTGATACACGTTTAGGACAGTAATAAAATGTGATATTTCCGTTTTACAAGAATAAACAATTTCAATTTCAATTATTAATGCGTTATTCAATTTTGTTACGATACTAAAAATTAACACCCATCTGCATTTAATAAAATGTTATAACTACTACTACTGTAACCATTTTGATATTCTGGACTTCAGTTTCAGGACGCAGTCTTTCTTTCAATAACGAATGGCACTTGACTTTACGATTTCGGCGGAGTCTATTCGTCATCGTCTATTAATTGTATTTTTGATCTTTGTGGTCTTTATCGTATCTAAAATTGCAACGTTGTAATTGTAAGGCAAGGGCTTGTGCTTGATTTGTAATTTTCTGTGAAACTTTGATAAATAAATGGTTTCTCTTTCCATCCACTCCAGCAGCAAGCCCTTTATCTTGAATCGCACATGAACTTAATCATGATGAGGCTACCTTAGAAGTTATAAAACCTAATACCTAACCTAAATAAAGTCTACCTACTAAAGCCAAACTGCCAAACCTAAACCTGCTTCTGCTGCTGAATTCAATCTCAATTTCTTAATGAAATGAGTAAATAAAAGCCAGGAAGAAGAAGAATTTGGTAATTTGGTACTACAACTTGGTTAACTTCTCAGTACCGCGTTTTAAAGTAAAATGAATTCTTAAAAAATGAAATGGCGTACTCGCGTACCTAAGAAGAACAGATAAGAGATGACAGATATTGAGTATTTGAGTTCAATATTCTTGATTTACCAATGCCGTCAGCTTTTTACTCAGATGAAATTCTGCTATTATTAACTATTAAATGCTGTTTATAAACTATTATTGTAGAATATCTTTACTATATCATACTACGCTCTGATATTCCGACTTCCATTCATTTTTAAACACCGTCTTTCATAAACTTTAAACAGTAAAATGTAAATAGTGAAAAAAATGAAAAGTCTCCTTGTTGTAGTCCATAGTCCATGCCACACGTGTCAAACAGCAAATTAACTAACAAATTACAACATTGTGTGCCGGTTTTNAAATTGAAAGTTTAGATAACAAGTGCAACTTCGTACAGCAAGAAATCTACCTTGAAATCAAAATAACTGAGCCATATAAAAAGTAATGCTAAAGTTGACAGGCTAATTTGCACATTGCACGGTGCCTAACCCTTTAACAGTACAGAATTTTCAAGGGAGGTCTTTTCTTAGTGAAGGAGGACTTTATATTCTCCTTGCATATTTCATACGTGTATAAAAAAGCTACACTCACTGTATTGTGTGAGAATAATCATGAACAGTTGTGTCTTAATTGCTCAATATCGTATACGAATCTAAAAAGTTATAACGAAAGAAAGTTCATAATCCCAGCAAAACTAAAGGCACAACTATGAGGTAAGAACTGGTGACGAAGACGATGCTCCAAACACACCTTTCTTCATTGACGCTTATGACAGGTGAGGTACGGGGTAAATGTACAGTATACGTGTTAGTGTAGCGTGTGAAACAATGAGCACTTCTGTACTTTTGCCTTCCATTTAATTTCTATGGGAAAATTACGTCACAGGTTTAACAGCAAAGTGTGGCAAAAGTTCTCTCTTCTTCGTTTGTTGTTCTCCTTTTTTATTGACGAGGCAGGCATGGCATATTACTCACAAAAAATACTTTTATAAATATATCTCAAAAGTTGCGTAATATTTGTCACGATTCTGATTTTTTTCCTCAAGTTTCCGTTAAGATTTCACGGTTTCTTTAATTTTAATTGAGTTCATTTTCGTATTTGTCATTGGAATACCATGTTATATAAAAAAAATTCAACACACACGATGATTCACGCGACATTACAAGACACAAAACACGCACTAATATGGCTTATTAAATAACGTATCTGTCGTAAATGTGAGTCAAAATGCTTTCACAGGTTAAACTATATTACAATATGGCTCATCTTGTAAATTACAGTATATTAAACGTAAGTTGGACACACTTGCGTTTACACATATCATACACAAATATTAAGGAAGACAAAGAGTTTAAGACCGGACCGGATTAAATATCTCAAGGAAATGACGGAAATGATACAGTTAATTAAAGCGAATTGAAACATTGAAATGTGATCTTTTTTGCCTATATATGTCATATTGTCATATACCACGAAGATTGAAGATTTACATTTTAAAAATATCTCAGAATGCTCGTGTAACTCGTGTATACAAGTATACAACATGCTTGTGCAAAATGACTCATGACTCAGTCAATGCAGTTTCAACTATAGTTCACAACCAAGTCCATTTTTGTTATTTTTCAATTTCTTACAAAAAATTGTGCATTTCCCCTTTCATATTTCATGATTTCATCACTTTCATTGTAAATCCAGTTTTTAATATATAATAAAAATTAACACAGTTTATACATTTGAATTTCAAGCTAACATTACAATATTAGTACACTTTAACATTCTCCTAAAAGTTTTTACCCGCTGTGAACCGATTGATCATGTCAAAAGTCCACTCTGGTTTGTCGTGCGGGGCGACGTGACCTGCATTCCTAATGAACAAATAAATAAGATTCTTAGCCGTCTTGGAATACCCGGCGATTTCTCGATTCACCTTCCAAATCTTCCTTTCCGATGCAGCGTAGTCTTCGCTACCTTTCCACTTGAGTGAGCGAATGAACCTGGCAATTCCAGTATGAGGAACAGCCATGTCCAGTTGAGATGAGTAAATGAGGATTCGGTAGTCTGCATCCAGCAGCTCTTCAACCCAAGGTTTCACAGATTGGTGAAAGTCCTGTCTCATGTACTTCAAGACGGAAGAGTTGAAGTTTTGATACGGTGTGCCTCCGACGTGAATGGCTTGTCGAACATAATCCCTTTGAATATACTGCTGATAGAATCCGTAGGTTTTCGGTCGCGTCTCTTCCAGGAAATTCTTATTGAAATCGAATCCGGTCACGTTTTTGAAGTAGGTTGGGTACGGTGTAAAATCTCCATGTAACAGTTCGTCCATCAACTGCAAAATGAATACATTAGATAAGATCATATAGGGCTAGGTGAAAACATCGTCGGAACACTGTTTCAACAACACATTGTCGTATTGTTTCATTGGGTACTAATTTGATTGGGAAACATGATTTCGATTTGCCTTGAATGCTCTTCCGATGTTCTGTGGCTATTGTATTTAATTGTATTTACATATTGCATTGTATTATGAGAACTGACACCTCCCATACTATACAGCACATCGATAATTCCTACTATAATTCCCCGTGATTAACAATTACTACAATACTTTAAAGCTACCATTTCTTACAGCTAAATCTCAAAGTGGATGTCCTCACTTTGGCTTATCAGTGGATATAACCTTTTGCTTTTGCCAAGGCAGTTTCTTCTTTTCCATAAACTCACACCTGCTTAATGTGGTATTACAATACAAACATATACGACGAGACAAATGACCAAACATAAAAAGTACTGCTACAAGAGCCACTGACTCACAATCAGTGCTAACTGACACGATGCATTTTATCTAAATCTAGAGCGTCTGAACATGTGAATGTAAAAATGTAGTCGGTAAGTCGGCACGTTGGTGTCGTGTTTGCAATTTATCTAATAGCAGAACACAACCAACACTTTTACGACAACAGTCACATAACAATCGAATACGTGGGAAAGTGAATTAAAACGTAAGTTGTATGCAAGATGGTGTCGATACATTTATAGTTTCCAGAGGTGTACATAAGTACGGACTGAGCATGTGCCACGGCTTTTACAACTGACTCGCCGTTACTAGTGCGTACGTTTTACAAGAGCAACAATAATGAATAATAATGAGGTAATGCTCATCCGGTCTTAGTTTTTGAAGGCAATTGAATGCAGAATGCAACGATTCATTCCGTATTCTATGTATAGTAATGTATTAAGTATAATATAATTTATATCTGCAACTGTGATTGATTGACAGCAAGTAATAGTGTTGGAATGGAAGAACAAGATCGTTTTCGCTGAATCTTTCGTTAATTTGATAACTTTAAATGAGCATTCTATTTCTAATTCTAAAAGTAAAATATTGAAATTCTTCACAAGCTGATCATACCTAATGTAATTTTTTTTTCTGATTGAATGTTGAAGAACATATTGATAAATAAATCAAAAACTTACGGTGTCAACATCCAACCATTTTCCTTTTGAAATGAGGTCTTTGGCTTCCGCATATTGTTGGTCAAAATGAGCTTTTCCATTTTCATCAATGAGTCCAATATTGTACATGAATTCTCCAAAATCAATCATGGACACGGGATCCACAAAAGGTGCACCGAGAAGGATACCTTTGAAGTTAATTCGAACTGCTGGCAATTCTTGATTTTCTTTATGAATCTTGTAGCCAACGGAGAGTGCGTACTTGCCACCGTAAGATTGTCCAGCAATGTAAAAGTCCCTGGTTTGAAATTTTGGGAACAGTGTGAAAAATTGTATCATTGCATTGTACAAATCTCTGGACACGTCTTTCTCATTGCGTGCGAATCCGTTTTCATCTTCGGTGAAACTGAAACCTGGAAAAATGTAAAAGTAAAAGAAAATGACCATCTTTCGTTTCAAAGTCATTTCTTAATTTCTCACATTGAACTCCCATTACTGTCGTAAAACTTTTAGAAACAAAGAATGTCAATGATTTGTTATTTAGTTGATTGGCTTGGCGTACCACATCCAACTGGATTGTCAATGTAAAGAACAGAGTGTGTCAAGGACCAAGGATTGCTTCGGAACCGAAGATAACTTTTGGAATCAACCAGAAAAGGTCCATGTTCAGTGAAAAGTCCGAAAAGAGAAGGAGCTCCAGGACCGCCTTGAAGCCATAGGACAACTGGAGCGTGTTCCGCGTTGTACTGAAAGAAAAAATTTAAAAGGTGGCTTTTTTATTGAAATGTGCAATGAAGGGAATTCACAGGCGCAGCAATGCAATAATGTTTACGAATTCGCAATGAGGGAACAAAAACAAAGGAAGTCTACTAGTCTGTAGTCTATTCCAAAAATCGAAATAAGTTGTAGACTGTCTGCTGTCGATACAATAATATATAATTGTGTCATTGCAACAATTTCGGAAGTCTCAATTTTAAGTGAAATTGAGTAGCCCTTAATTTCCTAAATACGCTGCGGAAGCACATTATCTGAAACAATAGACAAACCCACCTTACGCAATGTTTTAATTTTATTTCATTTAGTAGTGATTTCTAGGCAATACAAAGTAATGTGACAGGACTTCCTACATTCCGACAGCATTTACCATTAAACGGTGCTGGTAAATTCATTTAGCGCTTGAAAAATGAATTCCCTTTTAATAACTATATGCAATCAAGGAATCGGATTAAACTGCGTGTACAACACAATAAAAACTGATGGCAAAATTGGAAGCTCATTACGAACGCATTTAAAATAATTGCCTTTCTTCGTTCACAAGAAGCAGTATTCAGAAAAGGGGAGTCCAATGCAGTTCCTTTCCTTTTCTAACGTTCACATCATATTCCTTCAGCACAATGCAAAAAAGAACAAAACGCACTGTAATTATTACGCTCGCAATTTTTTTCACACACTTGTTTCCCTCAGCCTAAAACTCACAAGTAGTTATTAACTTAGATTTGTAGAGTATGGAATTCGGAACGACGACGCATGACTTTTAAGCTTAACATGTGTTTTTTCAAGTGGTTTTGAATAAACCTGAATCTAGTTTTGGATGTATCATGTACGCACTTGTAAGCCTTAATTGGGTATATATAATCTGATAATGCCATCATCTCATCATCATAATCAATCAAAGAGGGGACGAGGGGAGAGAACTTTAATTGCAACTTTAATTTACTGTTTTGTGCTAGTTAATGAAATAATTTGTAATAATATAACTTACGGCAGCAGGAAAGAACCAAAAGAACATATTAGAATTGTAAGTAGGATGAACATTGAAAAAGCCAGCGTAGCTTTGCACTCTAGTGAAATTCGTGACTCTGGAGAGATTTTGAGCCCGGTCAATTTCTCCAGCAGTAATGTACGGAGTGACAATAAGTCTATCACTCGTATCAATGTTGGCCGAGAAGATATTTGTATTAGAGTTGAATCCGCCTTGGGCTGTGACCGTCGTGGTCACAACGGCGAAGACTATCGCTATTGCTATACTTGTACTCGTCATCGTCATCGTCATTGCCTTTTCCCGTTTGCTATTGTAGATAGAGAATCCTTTTGAACTTAATCCTTTGCAAAAACACGCCAGGCCAACGCGGCTGCTGTTCGCACTCAATCCCCGAAATGGATCCAGAGAACTCTCCTGGGATTCAGAGTCCGCGTATTGGAGCACACACACCAACACTTAACTTGATTAAACAAGTCAACCCAACACCAACACTGCCAATATACCCAAACCGACGCGACACACAGTCACTGTACAACGTCTCACTGAATCCAAATCTCAATTCAGTCTCAAGGTTTATAAAACCGTCGGAACGACTCTGCAACAAATGTCACTAAGAAAACACCGAAACAAGACATGAATGTGTCCAGAGAGAAGACAAAAAAACGAATAAAACCTGGAAAACGGGTAATACACAAACTCCAAAAATTCCCGTTGTAAACCTGTCACCCTGTCAGTATTCTTTTTTGTGACAACAAAATTGTGCCGCAGAAACGAATTCTATAGTTCACTTTTGCTTGTGCTTCAGTGACTCATGAAATGTGACTGAGAGCCAGTGTCAGTAAAGTCACTTGTTTTAATGCGCTTAAACTCAATTGAACATTGAACACTGCTCAGTGTCTTATTCAGTGATTCAGTTTACATGCATTGCAGTAAGTACACTTTACTATTCGCAATTCCACTCGAAGGGTCTTGGAAAGGGTCAGAACGGGAGAGAATGGGAAAAAGAACGTTTGCATTATTGGAATTGTTGCAGGTTGTACTTTGTACAGTTGTACTTACGACGAATGCCAGAATGCCTATTGTGCCGTCTCTTCTGCTTGTAAGGATGAGATGCCATGCCATTAGTGCGGTTAGTCGTGTGATCTAAGGCAAGGTAATCACCAGGGGACAATCTACTAACTGGCAACTTGGTAGCATTCTAACTGCTGAGTGAGTTTCAGTATTTGCAGTACATTTCTGTTTACCCAATGTAACTTAATGCTAGACAATTGCGAGTTTGCGAGTTGTGGACAAACGCATGTTTTCCTTTGACTGCTGCTGGCTTCTCTTCATTTCAAACTGTATACAGAAGGCATTCACTGTCGCTTTTCAAGCTAATGCGTGGGAGTCTTCAAGGAAAGTGCATGCAGAGTTCTCAGGCAACCAAAAAGGGGGTCAGAAGAGCTAACTAACCCTATGAACAGTGACCGCTTGTCAGTTATTCAAAAAATCTTTCGTTTTTCATGCAAAAGAAGGCCCTCCGTTACCCAGACACAATTTGATTAAAGAAATGCAGAAAAGGCAACACCTTGATTACCTTTGTCAGCTTTGATTACTTAGGTTGGACATTTTACGATCATGGAATGTCTTATCAAATCCAGTGTCAGACTAGTTTCGTTTCAGTAGCAGATTAGACGCAGCACAAATTTTATAATGCAAGCATCATTGAATTGCATAACTTCCGTTGTTGATATTTGTATACCTTTCAAGTTATTCATGCTTAAATGACATGATGAATAACAGGTAGCGATAAAGTAAGGCACTATAGTTAACTTTTAATAAATAATGAATGCTTATGCTATAATGTAATAAACAATGAACCAGCAAGGGAGACGAATTTGCGTTCAAAATTTAAAATCTTGTTAATTATAGTAGTTTTATCCCGGACTGCAGTGCAGACGCAAGAAGCAAACCATCATCAAAAGCCCCGATGTCATCGTCATCGTGGTTGTCGTGATTTAAGCTTTCACAGCCAAACATTTCGTTTTCGACTTTACATACGTTTGGTTGTTGAATTTCGGTTGCCTCCTTCACCATTTTGGTTAGTTGGAATGTTTATCCGTGGGAATGAGAATACGAGAAACAATTGGCAAATGGGTCAGTAATCAAGTGGAGTCGCAACGCTTTTTTGCACACACATTCATGTAGGTATCAAATGACAAACACTCATGCATTTTGCCAATGTCGGTGTGGCTAATATATTCACTGCCACTTGCACTAATGCTAACAATGTGGCCACCAGGATAAAATGGGAAGAGTGACTTAATCGCAATTAAATGCGATTATCATCGGCATAATTAACTTGCCACTGCTTCGCCGTCGCCTTCAATTGACTAATAAGGGCAGAAAGAATGTGATAAGCGGTCGTCTTCGCGGCCAAGTTTGCTCACAAGGAAATGAAAAAAAGCCGATTCAAAATGATTTCTGGTTTTCAATTCCCAAACTGAACAACCATTTCATTGTTAAATGGTGCTGATGAGACCCGCCCACACGTTTGTTAACTACCTATATCCCATGATATTTTATAATTGGAAATTGGTATTACGTTATAATTGGTCGGTAGTTAATATTACCACGCTTGATGACCTCATGTCCTCCAAGGCTTCCTGTGTCTTCTCGTCATGTCTTGTTATTTTGAGCTTAATTACTCCTGTTATAAACATAAAGTTGACTTTGGCTCAATAACACTTCCCTTGTCTACTGCAATGTCTGAATGCCAATTGCTTCACATTTCATTACGCGGTAGTAAACCGGTGTTTAACATTTCATTATAGTTTCGTATTGTGTATCATAGTATTATTACTACAACATTTAGATCCCGTTTTTCAAATAATGTTGCTGATTCGTATCATTTCTATTTTTGAATAAGGATGCGAATTTACCAAGGAATCTCACTCAAAGATTATAAAGTGATTGCACATCCATTTCAAGGATTTCAATTTGCAATTTTCAAGATCAATACAAGGCAAAATGCAAAACCCACCATAATCATAACCCATTTAGGTCCAGTCAACATTATAACTTTTACAGCTTAACTTTACATTACAAAATTAATAAATCTTTGAAATAACTCCCTATTTTTATAGCAGTCACAAAAATTCGACTGTAGGTATTTTATTCATTATTCTATGCGGTTTGTTTACTCAGAATGTTTCAACTTTACTTAAGTGAAAGTAAAAATGTATCAACGCAGAAAAACATCTACAGAGTATGACATCGCCATGTAGAATGTAATGGATGTCAAGCCGTGAATTTATTCAAGTGCACCAAAACAAAGTTTTTTTAGCTTGAAAATTGAAAGAACAAATGCGATAAAGTGGAAAAATTGCAACATGACAACTTTCGCAACTTCCAACAGCTTCAGCGCTCCACGAGTCCGATACATTCTTGTCATTACCACTACTTTTTCTTCGATTCCCAGCTTGTCTCCCATCAAGTATACATTACAGTAAGAATCTATAATAAATATTCCTCTTCTGTCTTTATCAGCTAGAAAAAAAACATGAGAATTTGTTGCCAGTGAACAAGGCGCATGTAAATCCGATGTTCCGATCCCTACATGTGATAAAAACCTATCGCAGACAAGAGACAACAGCCATTCTTAAAGCTGCTTATCCATTGACTACTGCATATTGCCGATTGTTTCTAATGTTCACCTTGATTCATGCCATTTTATTTGTCCTTATTCAATTCAATACAAATACACACCACAAACTGCAAAACCACAAATTATCAGTTGTAAACTATAAAACATCGGCTTTACCACAGTTGACCAGTTATTATTTCACCTAGCCGCCTCTTCTGGTAGTATCAAACCGTCAAACGTCTTTTTTAGCATTGTCTGGCTCTCACATCACAGCCAATCTTCTCTCACAGGACCATTATAATTGTCGATAGGAACTGGTACGATGCAATCTCCAACTCAAAGTGACAAATGTGCCTTTGCTAATTCCCTATGACGGAATACTGACATGAGAAAAAATGGCAATTCTGTAATATGTCATTAATAAGTACATGGAAAATGGCATTAATAAGAAGTCTACATGATGAACGACACTTCACGAACTGTAAATCTTTTTTTATGACGAGTGTCGACCAATTGCAAACATCAATTCATTAATTACAGTAGTCATCATAATATTCACGAGGTTTTTAAAAAGCGATATTTCTTTCAATGATACTTTTTCTGATTATCACAAGCCACAACGTCGGCTGTTTTTTGGGTTGATTTTCGTATTTAAAATTTAAAATTTAAAGTAAGAGGTTCTTTTCTTTAAGTTTAGATCGACTCTTTCGACTTCGACAGTCAGTCAATGCTAAAAATGTTAAGTCAATTATTGGTGTGATATGTGTGATTATGGTGTTCGTGGTGTCGTTGTCGTGTCGTGGTGTGTCGTTCTATGAATATGAAAAAGCTAACGAAACGAGTTTTTTGAAATTTTGTACTTTTTTTTACTTTATTAATGAACTAATGAACACGTTCTCATCTCACTTTGCAAAGCTTGACGTTTACACCATGTTTAAAACGTTTAATACCCTGTCGTTACATGCATTGCAGAATATTTTGTCTTAATTAAAGTTATGAGTTGTGAGGACTTGTCTGACTTAACATTAGCATTAACACTAATTGCATGACGTGAATATGACGTTTGTTTGTGATTCTGATGCAAAAATTTGCATAAGCATCCGGGAGGATTTGTGCAAAATGCAAAGGAGGACGTGAAATGAAACATGGACTAATAATAGGACGAGCAATATGCGTCAATGTGTCTCTTCACGAGTAATAATGTCTTATGTAAAAAACGAAGGAGGCTTCTCAAAGGACTTTTCATATAGTGTGCATGTGTGCATTATGTGTGTGTTTGCAATTAATTAAAGCAGTGGCACATTCAGGACCAAGACTTCCCATACTCAGAATGACTGACACAATTTACTGTGTTTGAACCCTTTCTTATTCAACAAAAGTGAGTTCGTACTCTTGGGTATATTAAGAAAATACATGCTAATGACTGAAACAGAGTAATACAGAACTTGAAATAAGGCACACCTTCTTCTCATTTCTTCATGGGAATACCTTATTGGCCTAGCCGACCCCGTAATTTATGCACTTTATGCAAAGTCAACCAGTCCAAGGCAATGGAGTGTGGAAAAATGTAAAGCTTTTGGAAAGAAATTAACTGTTCTTATTTATGCATTCTTATTTCTGTTCAATGAAAGTTTTATAGCAATTTAAAGCGTAAGAACCAATTATAAGAAATTCCAGACTCGACACAAATAACAGCGACCAAACTCAAGGTGAAATAATTGTACTGGTCAACCGTGAACACAAGGATACGTTCACACTTACACTTTGAACAATACATCGTGCACCCTGTGAACTCTGAACCATTTTGTCGAACATTTTTATCTCTATTTTTATAAAATTAACTTTTTCAAACTCCTTTTATTACAAGTTTTGGTTATGTCGCAACAAAAAGGAGAGAACGTTTGAAGCTCCTGTACAGCACATAGTTTTAATTAAAAGATACAGCATTGAATTAATGTTAAGAAAGTGTAATCTAAATCTGTTTCGCACAAGTCGCACTCGCAAAGCTAATGCACTAATCTAAACCTCTTGATTTTCGTACTCTCTATAATACGTAATTACTTATCTTAAAAATGAGCAAAGCGGACGGACGTCTTTTCTCAACCCTTACATTCTTGAGGACACGGCACAGTTATCTTTTTCGTGTCCAAGATGTCTCACAGACCAATTAAGAAAAAAAGAACAAGGTTTCTTCTTGTCTTTCCTATGTCTCTCTACTGTCTTTATCCAAATTCAATGGAGTGTAGTCCAAGTGTGTGTTGGTAATTCTATAATCTTATTACGTGACATGGTTCAGTTTGTCCCACACGCGTGCTTTCCTCTTCAAAATTACACAATTACATCAATTACATTTTACAAACAAGACGAATTATTACGGTTTGAATCGCGTTTTGTGACTTGTGCGATAACGATAAGATGAGTCAAAAACTTCAAAGCTCATTACTTTGTAATTTAGCAAAAAGAAACAAGGTAGGTTAGGTTTTTTATGCCAAAAAAGTTGTGTTGTGGCGAAATTTGACCAGTACATGCATGCAACGATGACCAACGACCACTTGACAATGACAAGATACCGTCGTCTCGTCACGTGAATGTCTCATCATCGTCGCATGTTCACTGTTGACATTGCACTCTCACGTTTTATAGTTCGTGATACTGAAGTCGCTAAGTGCAGTCTGCATTCACTTCTTATGGTAATTCGCACATAAAGAAAAAAAATACATTACATCTTTTCCCCAGTGTCACTATTTTTATGAATTTTGCGAAATTGGAACATTGCCAATCGACTTTTTCGAGTAAAAAGGTAAACAAGGGATGCAAAAAAGAGAAGCAAAAAGTAAAACTAATGAAGAAATTGCAAGTGCGACACGCAATGGTCATATTTCATCCTTATTGTTGGGCGTCTGGTCGTTCATTCCGCTCTATTTCCCAACTCAAAATGCCTCTCGTCTTGTGAACCGATTTATCATGTCGAACGTCCACTCGGGCTTATCGTACGGAGCCACATGGCCCGCATCTCGAATCACCACGTGAACCAGATTCCCCGCTGTCTTCACCCAACCTGCCACTTCAGTCGGATTCGTCAACGGATGCCAAATCTTTCTTTCTGCCTTAGCATATTTTCCCTTTCCTGTCCACTCTAATCCTTGAATCATCTTGTCCAAGTTCACTGCTGGGACGACTACATCCAATTGGCTAGCGTATAGCAGCACCCGATAACCTTTTTTTCATCAAATATATCAAAATTGACTTTTCCAGTCCAAATATAGCAAATTGCAAGTGAATCGAATGTTATACAACCAGAACTAACAAACACCGTCCGTTTTTCAGGAGTATACTCAGTACTACAGTTATAAAGTATATAATCCATGTATGTATGTACCTGCGTTCAAAATAGTTTCCAGCTTGTCTTTTACACTTTGATACATGTCTTCACGCAAATGACGCATCACAGTGTCGCTGAAATAATAATAAGGCTGCTGGCCCACATGCAGAGTTTTCCGAGTCTCATTTCGATTAAGATACGACACAAACTTCTCATAAGCTTTCGGTTGTTGAGATTGCAAGTAGTTGAAGTAGAAATTGAGTCCTGTTGTGTTTCGAAAGTAGGTGGGGTAGGAAGAGAGGTCTCCATGCAGGAGTTCGTCCATCATCTGTGCATGACAGGTGGCAAATGAACCATGTGAACTCACAGATTAATTAGCAAACTTTAACTTTACGTTCACACCCACTCAAACTCAAAATGTATATAATATGTATTTCCCCAAAAATAGAGTTCAGAGAAATGTTCAGAGGAATGAAAGAAAGTGCTATATACATAAGATTCATCATTGGAGAAAGTTCCGCCACTTTAACAAGTAACATTTTTTTGCCTACGAGTGAGCTTAGGAAATCCTAATTCCTCGGTATAAAAGCGTGCCGGATTAAAAATGCTGGTTGAAGTGTTAGCAAAGAGGACATCAATGAATATGTATAGATTAAGGAGGGATCCCTCCTTAATCTATGATGAAAATGTAAGGTAAAGTTAGTAAGTACTTTTTTGCGAAATTTACTCACAGTGTAAACATCCATCCATTTTTTATCTTCCATCAATTTCTTGATTTCGTCATACTTTGTGTCGAAATGCGCCTTCCCATGAATATCCACAAGGCCTATGTTGTACAAAAATTCTCCAAAGTCAATGAGAGGAAGAGGATCTGTGAATCCAGCGCCAAGGGTTACACCTTGAAGATTGATCTTTATCTTAGGCCCTTTAGCGTTCTCTTGATGAATTTTGTACGCAAGACTGGGTCCGTACTTCCCTGAAAATGCAATTTGTTAATCAGAAAGAGACAGCCGACAAGAAATCAAGGGAATCTCATTGTAACTTCTGTTGATGAAGCGGTGACGCAAGTGAACGAACCTCCATAAGACTCTCCGGAAACGTAAAAGTCCCTATCCACGTAATCTGGAAAGATGGTGAAGAACTGGAGAAGTGCCTCGTACAAGTCATTTGCCACATCGTCTTGACTTGTGGCGTAGCCCGTGTCGTTTCCAGTATGACTAAAACCTATTTGTCATATTAAGACAAGCCAACAAAGTTCATGTCGCATGATTAATGCGGACAACACTATGAAACACTGCTTGTGAAGCGAGTCTGGTTGCTGCGCTGCGTGTGATGCTCCTGCTGCTTCTACGGCAAGAAGTCGCAGGTCACAGTCATCTTTCAAAGTATATAAAGTACATAGTAAAGTAAAGTTTGTGGCTGAGGGCTATTTACAAGAAAAACCATTTTACGACGACTACATTCATAGAGACTACTATGAGCTTCTGACTCAATTACATTAAATTACCAGTAAAATGGTTACATGACAAGCGAACGTGGTAAGCGAAGCAGGAAAAGTTCTTTAGTGTCAAAACAGCTCCAAAAACCTACCAACCCCAACTGGACTGTCTATGTAGATAACGGAATTCCTCAGGGTCCAGGGATACTGACGCAAATGCGTATTGTCCTCACAGTCAATGTACAATGGTCCATGCTCCACAAATAAACCGAACAAGGACGAGTGACCCGGACCACCTTGCAACCACACAATCACCGGAGCAGTCTCTGGCTCTTGCTAGTAATTATGAGTGAAATATAGGGAAGGATATCATTACAGCTAAAAGTTACATGTTTAATGGTAAAGTACTAGTCATATAAATGATCTTAGAGCTTTGTTATGTTTTGGTT
>JABASF010002433.1:0-14840 GCA_019776145.1 Harlomillsia oculata
TGCTATCGGCCCTTATGATTATTCATACCCGGGTTATTATTAGAATAATAAATTCAAAGTCATTTTAATCCGAATGTCCACGTTGCACTATAAAGCATGACGCCGCGTGGTTTTTTCATTTGATTCGCTATAATCCTGGGTTTTTCATTTGATTGCAGCTCTGACTTTGCGATCGAGCAAGCGTTTACATTATTTTACATTGCATTTTGCATAATAAAGCCTTCCAATTCCAATGTTCCAATCCGGCTCTCGTCCTTCTCAGTCAGCTCAGGTGCAGAAGCAGATCTGCCCACTTTTTATCAAAGTTAGGATCCCTTAACAAGTCGCTTTCCCTTGTTGTCGGTTCCTTTTTGACCGTTAGCCGTGCGTGAGCCCTTGAGCATTCCTCTGAAGTATTTTGAAGGGTGTGTTTAGTTTTTGTTAATTTGTCCGACTTTAACCTTTAATAATTTTAACTTTTCTCAGTAAAATGTACACCACAGGGAAAATAAAATAAACGTCGTGTTCCTCCTACTGTAAGACAGACGACAGACCAGACCTCTGTTTTCCATCAGACAGTGCGGAGTAGTGAGAACAAAAAACCCGGGTATTCTAATCTGGAGTTTGATCCTTACACCTATCTTTTTGTGGTGCAGTCACGTCCTCGACAGTACTATTTATTCCAGTTTATTTATAGACATTCCCTTTTCATTCCTTTTTCTTCAACTTAACCTGTCTTGGATTGTATATTTATACCCGGTTTGGATTCTACCCGGTTTAAAGTCTAACGGATTGTAAAAACACGCCCGGTTGACGGTCAATATTGTACGTTTCGGTACTGTGTATGTGAGTGTGTCAGTGAGTGTTACGTTTTGGGCAGTAGAAAGTAGATGATTTCATATTAAATCCAGTGATCATTTCTGGAAGATTTTCCTGGACAGTATTTTTTGGAAAATATTGAATTTTAATCATGGGGAAACAACCGACTAAACCGAAAGTGGTTAGTGTAAAGATTGTGAAACAAGCTTCGTCTCCAGCGGGTACTGAAGATGGTCACGATTCCGAAGAATCCAAAGGTTTATTTTTTATTAATTCATTTTTTCATCATATTTTTGAGTTTTTGAGGTTTTGAAGTGAGGCGGAAAGCGAGACGAGTTCGAAACGTCATTTGAATTTTGGAGCATTGGAATTTGCAATTTTTTACGCTGTTGATTTGTTGTTGTTGTGTTTTAAACGTTGCTATGATACATCGTCGGATCTGGGAGGATTTGCGATCGTTACGTTTCACGTTTGCGAGTTTGCGACACGTGTTTCTAAGGGATCTTTCTCGTTTGTTTCATTGCTTTGTGTTGTTGATTCAACCACAAGCACTAAGCATTTCGAGCACCTCGCAGTGGATACTGAATAACAAATCAAAGTCTACCTGTCAACCTGACCTTTGAACTCAAAGTATTAAAAAGCATTTTACTGATTGTAATTTATAGGTTTCCTGCAAATCTCGTACGCGATGAAGGACGTCAGGTCATTGTTCCTCAGAGAGCATTTGTCTCGTCTATTTGATCGCATTCGTGTCTATCTACGTTCAGACTGAAGGTAAGAAGTGTCACTTGATCGAATGCAATGTTTATGTCTAGTCCAAGTCTTGTCAGTTTCATGCGATTTCATGTACTCATGTCAAAGTGTCAATTTGTTAAGGTCTTTTTGGAACCAACGGAGTGACCCCGGTCAAGTCCGAGTTACGATTGACATCTCGCTCACCTTCTCTGTGCATGAAGGAGAAGCATTCTCTTCTCTGTTGGATGCCCGATTTCTTTAAAGTCGACTCTCAAAGATGTATGGAAATAATGGCCATCTTAGGAGCGCTCTTTGCTTCTGTGGGGTAGGTTTGTTAAAATAAAAATGGATTAAAACAGGGTTGAAAATGTCAATTGTTGACTGGTTTGGTTGTGATTTTTTTTATTTCAGAACAATGTGCGTCCATTGCTGTGTCGTTCCCACCATGGCGTTCCTTTGGGTATGTTACTACTCATTGTACCAGGTGGGGAATGTATTTCTCTGGTTCCAGTGGGATATTCTTTTGCTGGAAACGGGATTTTTGGCCATCCTGGTTGCTCCATGGCTGCCTACCCGATCTCAAGTCAATGCCAGTAAACCTCGTGATCTCATCACTTTCTGGATGCTCAGATGGCTTCTTTTCCGACTCATGTTCTCGTCTGGGATCGTGAAATTGCAGTCTGGATGTCCAACTTGGTGGGGTCTTTCAGGCAAGTTGTGCTGTTGTGCAGTTCAGAGTTCAGATTTATTTTTAGTTAATTACTGTACTACTATTATTCTGAACTGAATTGATTTTTTTTACTTTGTTTCAATTTCACAGCTCTGGATATCCATTTTGAGTCGCAGTGTCTACCCACTCCCTTGGCATTCTACGTCCATCATTTCCCACAGTGGCTATTGCATCTGATGACCGTCGGAACTTACTATGTCGAAATCCTTGTTCCATTCGCCTTCTTTGCGCCGTTTGTGCTGCTCAGGAGGATTGCTTTTGTTTTGCAGGTTTGCAATCACTCGCTGAATATCTGTTAACGGCATCTTTATCAGAATAGAATTTTATTAAAGTTTGTTTATGTTTTCAGATAATGTTCCAAGTGTCCATCATCCTTACTGGAAACTACACCTTTTTCAACCTGTTGACGATTGTGCTCTGCCTGAGTCTTGTGGACGATCGCTTCTTCACGTGTATGTAGTAGACATATGACATGACTTGCAGTTTAAATATCCAGATGTTATGTTGTAACTTATAACTTGTAACCGTTTTAATTTGTATATTATAATCTCTGTTGTTTTGAAATCTAGCAAAATCCAAGGAATCCGACGAGTCTGCATCCGTTGCTACTCGTTTGACGACTCGAAGTTTCTCCTTTATCCTCATTGGCCTTTCATTGTACTACACGATCAAGTACTTTGACCTCAACGTCAACTGGAAAGATTGGAGCATCCAGTCAAAAATTGGTAATTGAATATGAATCGGAGATTGATCGGTTTTATACATTTCTTCAAATCATAATCTCGTAATTTTGGTTATGTTTCAGCTTTCACGCGAAAGGACTTCGACTGGTTCGTGTCACTGGCCGTGCCGTATTCGATTCTTCTCGGATTCCTTACTTTGGCGTCTACAATTGCACAGACAATTATCATCTCCTTGCTGGACGTCAAAGGCGGCTGGAAAAAGTTGACTTCTTTCTTCTCCTGCGTCTTTTACGGATTTGTTTGTGTTGCTCTTTTTGGAGTCACACTGGTACCGTATACGTCATTGCACAAGGAGACGAATGCAGCTTTGTGGCCATCTCTTCGACAGGTGCACAGTGATTTGTCTAAATACCATCTGACCTCTTCGTATGGCCTTTTCCGTCGTATGACTGGAGTTAACGGCAGACCTGAGATTCAACTGGAGTACTCTGACTCCAGTGATGGACCATGGAAGGAATATCAGTTCTTGTACAAACCAGGAGACGTGTCAGCTGCTCCAGGCTTTGTTGGTCAGTGATATATATTTTACACCTGAAACTTTCTAAAATGTCAACCTTGTTGACTTATTGACATTAACATTTATATATCTTGTATGATTTTTGTGTGTTTTAGCACCTCATCAACCTCGTCTCGACTGGCAGATGTGGTTTGCTGCATTGGGAACGTATCACGACAACCCTTGGCTTGTGTCACTGGCTTATCGCCTGTTACAAGGTCAAACATCGGTTATCAGACTTATCGACATGGACAGTGCGCCCCAGAAGCCTCCGAAGTACTTGAGGGCTTCTCTTTTCACGTACTCTTTCTCCGGAACGTCGACTCCGTAAGTGAACCCTTGAACTGCAGTCAATCTTTCTCCGTTTCCGAGTCATTTTCGTCTTTATCTGTCTCTCTCTGTCTTTTTCAAATAGTGCTTCAACATGGTGGACAAGAAAGCGTTCCAACGAGTACATGCCAGTATTCTCACGTGATCATTCACCTTTGGTCGACTTTGTTACCAATCTGGGGTACTTGGATGCGGACGTGAAGAATGAGAATACAACTCTGGCTGCTTTGCTAGACAAAATCAGAGGCTTGGTTCAAGCAGTGTCCAAACGACCGGAAGTCTGTGTATGGGCCATCCTGTTCACATTCTTGATGATTCTTCTTATTGGAAGCGCTGGCAGCAGTACTAAGTACTATAAAAGTAAAGTAAACTAGTGTAATAATTATAGCTACACTAACTTTAAAAGAAGCTTAACAATTAACAATTTAAAATATATTATGGAATCTCACAAAAATGAAAAAAGCTGATATTGTGAAAGTTAAAAGTCTGCAAATAAAAAGTCAGTCGAACGTTTGAATTTTGAAATGAATTTTTCAAATTAGCTTTACAGTTTTTGTTTGTTGACAAGTTGAAATGTCTGTGTCTGCACTTTTTTGTTTTTGTTTCCTTCCCAAATCCAAAAAGTGTGCCGTCGTAAGAATTGTTTGTGTTCTTGTTCTGTGCTGTTCTGGTGAGAAGGTGGAGGTTTAAAAAATATGTTCAAAAAGTAGTTTTGTTTGTTGTTTGTTCCATACAAATTGTGAAATATCAAAGTCAGAATGAAGAACTTTTGTATAAAGTCCCCGTGCAATTAATTTACAAATTCGTACAATTTCACCAAAGAAAAAGGTGTGATTTGTGTGAAATCGTGTGTATTTTTGTGGATGGTTTGTCTTTTGTGTCTGGCACAACAAAAAGTTGCAAAACTGGAGAAATAAATTGTCCTTGTGAATAAAATTAAGAAATACTGTTTTAAAAAATCCATTTCTCTTTGAATAAACATCAAGTCAAGTTGACTCAATATTTCATGTAGTTCACGTTCAGTATTAGTTTGGCTCAAAATTCAGTGATTTTATTCCATTTCATATTTAAGTCACATTTTCAACACTCGCCTTAAAATATAGCAACAAAACAATGAATCACAAAAAAAGATATTCTTGTTCCACTTTTTACGTCAATAAGTAAGTTTGTTAGCAGTACCCAGTACCACACGAAAAATGCACCATCGAAATAAGTCTTAAGAGTTTTGGGGAAAAATGTCTTCATTTTAGGTAATTTGAACTCTAGAATTTTGAACATCGAATGGAAAAGCGATGAAAAATAACAACACAAACATACAATCAAAGAAAGAAGAAAGGTTAAAGGTTAAAAGTGGTTAATTTTGATGATTACGTCACACATTTAAGCCAAAAGCTGTGACCTGGACGTAATAGCGACATAACCAACAAGGACGCTGAGGATGGCAGCCAAATGCTCGGAATTCAACCATGGGCCCGTGTACGATCCTGGATGGTGAACTGACAACTGGAGTGCTGGAGTACCCGATCCGGTGCTCTGGAACTGTTTTAAAAAATGATTTAGAATTTATCAATTATGTATTGTAGATTGTACAATTTAGGGCACAGGTCACGAAAGCTTTTACCTTCTTAAGGGCGTTGAGATCTTCGAAGATGTTGATTTGGTGACTTCCTCTGGTCGAACTTTGGACTTCCGTTGTCCACGAGACAAGGAACCGATTGGCCTTCAAGTGAGCAACAGTAACCATTTGTCCATTCAAGTCCCCATACAACTGCATTTCCTCCGCCTTCCCATCTTTACAGGTCAGGTCAAATTCGTGCGTGTAAGCGATAGACGTGAGAACACTTCCGTCCAGGGTCGTGTAGGTCGTTTCCTTACTCACGGAACATCCAGAACCACCAAATGCACTCGCTACTAAACTCGCATTAATAAAATTAATACTATTAAAAAACTATCAAAATCACAAACTACAATCCAAAAATTCAAGAAATCAAAATTCTTTTCTTATCAAATCAATCAACTATAAAATCGGATTCACAATTCACACACTTACCAAAACAAGCCAAAAGTACAGCAAGAGTCGACTTCATTTTGAATCTGATTCAAAATATTCCTCAACTTTGGGAAATGAATCAAAATTGCAGTTAATTTTCCAAGCCAGATGTTGGAATTTTCAACTTGGACGCTCTGCTCTCTCTCCTTTGACTTCTGCCGAGCTTTGAAGGTAAGGCGACAGTCAAAATAAGCCGGTTTGTATGATTGGACGGAACGATGGAATAGTAAAATCCGCCGTGTATGAAAAGCCTTATTCTATGCTTTTGCTTGTATGATTCGTGCTGAGGTGGCAGTGGGAAAGTTCCACGTGTCCTAAAAGTCCAACCAAACCAAACCTAAACAAAAGCGTCCAACGCAACTCAACTAACTCTCCAACCAACTCAACAAAATTGCATGCAAAAACAGAGCACATTGGACATTTAGCATACCCAAAGCAAAAGCATGACGTAAGTAATAAGACAGCATGAGAAAAAGTGCATGAAAATGACAAAATGAGCGTCCGTGCAGTTTACAGATAAGTTTTAATTAATATGCTAAACATTCATTCTTTACAACAAACTACGGCAAAACAAAAAAATGAAACTTAAAATAACGGTTTTCACAACCAAAAACAGAACGGCAGTGACAGTACAGAATGACGATGGATCAGACAACAGTGAGAAAGTGTAAAAGAAGACAAGCTTAGAAGAAATTAAGGAATCTAACGAACCTTAGACAATGTAAATCAATAATCCAGTTGTTGACTCAGCGGCTATCGGTAGTTATGAGGAGTGTATGTAGATTTACGCATTTGTCCCAATGTGAGGTACGAATCGAATATGACCGTAGTTGGTGCTTCGTTCTGCGAAACCAAGGAACTTCTTATAGCGTCTTCGCAATCCGAGGTCATCTGGAAATGAGGGTGGGTCAATGATTAACCCAAATTATGGAGATTCCATGAATGGAATTGTCACTTTTGCCAAATGTGTAATCATCAAGTCGCGTCTTACCCCTTGGAACCCGATTATGGTAGGAGGAGGACCAATCCGAGTAATTTTGAAGAGTTTTAATTGCTTCATTCGAACAAATGTCATGTAACCACTGATGTTTGTAACTTGTCGAAACCGTCCCATAGAATCAGTCATCTCGATGATAAGTTCTTTTAAATCTGCAATGCACACACGGATAGAATCCAAACATGAGACAAGAGTTGATTTTATTGCTGGATCCGTTAGGAAATATGAAATGTCGCATGATTACCGGTCATGAACTCCAGTCCCTTGTATCGTACAAATGGAAGAGTTTCCGGTATATCATTAAGTTGAAAGGAACGACCTGGGATTGGATCCCATTTGAACCGTGGTGTAAGACCGCAAATGTGAACGTCCAAGTCAGTGTAGGAACTTTGCATTATTCTCAGTCTGAAGAGTCGAGGGAGCATAGTCGGTATTTTGGATACGATTCCGGATGGTTGATTAATTTCTAAACATCTCAAGTTAGGAAATGTTCGGCAAATTGCTGTGCTAAAGTTATGAACCGGGATGACTCCTCCAATGACTAATGAGCGCAAGTTCAGCTGAGGAGTAGGATTGTCTAGTTCTGAGAAGAAGAAATCCGTATTGAAGTGACAGGTTTCCGTGTCTCCTCCAAGCCTCAACTCTTCAAGTTGAGGAAAATGCAAGCAGTAGTCGATGGGTTCGTGAAGTTCGAAGTTGACGTAGTTTGTGTTGATGTTCGATTCCAATTGAAGCACCTTTAGATTCGGCATTGAAGGTAAATGGAAATGTAAGGTTCGAATCCATTCATCCAGAACAAGCACTTGGAGAGTCGATGCACAAGCAGAAATCACTGAATCCAAAACCCCTGAATTAGCAAAATCGAATTCTCCTCTGAAATGATACATCTTCAAAGTCGTGAGGGACAAGTGTGTAAGAACTTCATGAAGATGTCGAATATCCTCCACGGTCAACCCACAGATTTCAAGATGTGTCAGCGCCGGCATGTACCCATTTTGAACTTTCATTAACCGGAGTAGATTAACGACTGCCATTGATGTGAAAAGCCCCATTCCTTCCGTCGTGTTAACATAAGTCACAATCTTGTCCAGTGCGGGAGCAGAATGCAGTACCCAGGATGACACGATGTAAAGCCAATGATTCAAATTAGGATTCCGAACAATGAAAGACTTAAGTTTTGGGAGCGAGATCCCTCGTTGAAGTTTCATAGGTTCGTTACAAGGATCAACAAATTGTGCGACATGATCAATGGGATCATGTTGAGGAAATATAATAGCAAAGGCAGCCTGGAGAATGACCGTTCCTCTCATTCGAACAGCGGAAGGTTCATGTGGTGGAATAACACTCAGTTCTTGAAGGCTCTCTCCGCAAAGTAACAACATGGAACGAAGGTCTTCCAGATTCACTTTCCCCATACAAAGTTTCACTGGCTTAATCTGTGCACCGACGATATTTGTCATGAGCTCCAAGTGATGAATCGGTTTCACGATGCGAAAATCGAACTTTTCAAAAACTGGTCGTTTCTGCATACGCCCTCACAAATGAACCCTGCTTGGCTTTTGCCTTTGGAAGACGTGCCCATGAAAGTTTTTTGAATATGCGACTTCCAGCCACATCCCATGATTTGCAAACTCCGCGTAACTTGACCCCATCCGATTCAGAAATATGTTTAAATATCGCCCTCACAACCTGCACATCCCAAAAAAAAACATCAAGACTTAGCACTACAAAAAAACAATGTACAAAACCTTCTCACTCTCATCTCATTTTCAACCGTTTTATCGTGCTTTAAACTTACAGTGTCCACTTTCAAAGCTTCCTTAGGAACGGACGGAACTCGAGGAACGCGGCGGAATGAGTAAGGCACGGCTTCACAATCTTCAACCTTATCATCGTCATATCTGTCATCGGGCGTGCCAGTGCCAAGTCTTAGTTTCCCCTGAAACAATGACATCATCAGAAATGAATTGAAAATGCATTTTCAGAGCATCGCAAAACGCATAAAACCAACGCTATAATACCCGAATCGTGAAAACTTTCAAATCTTACCTTTCTACAATGTCTCCCATACTTTGGAGAGTCGTTTTGATCACCCATGAAGCCTTGTTTCCTGTTCACTTCCGCCGAAGGAGTAAAGGTTCCAATAAAAAGTAAATAGAAAAGTATTAAGTAAAATTATATCGAAAATGGAAAAAAACAAATGACTGAACACAATGTACTGGAGTGGAACGAACTGAACAATGTGCTTTGTCCATGCGGTGAAGACATTATTTGAGTGGTAGCGGGACGCAAAGCGGCAGTGGGAATGGGGGACGGGGGAGTCCCAATAAAACTAGGGAATGGAGGAATGGAACTTACGGAACTATTGAGGACGGAACTTATGCAACACCTCAGCTAAAGCAAAGGCCAAAAAGAAAATCCTTCTGTCCTTGTATTATTTTGTCCTCTTGTCAAAATGATATAATTGTTCAAAATCAATACTTTTTTTCGATACGATCGATCATCAATACGATTTTTACAATTCCTTAGAAACATCTCGACGTATTTTTGGAAACTTTTTGTTCTATAATCGAGTAAAAGTAATTTTCATTGCATTTTGACATTCCCAGATTATTTTTGCATCGCGTCTGGTAATTATTTCTGTTAATTGCATGTCGAAGAATTTTATTTTTTTGATTCACTCGAGGTAATGACAGTAATTTTTGGTATTTTTGTAGCGTGTACTGGCTAACTACAGCTGAAGATTACAAAGGCTGATCCTGTAATTCGAAACTATTTCGATCTTCTTATCGATTAACCACACAATCTTAAAATTATGAATTCCGTAATGGAACGTCTTGAATTTTTGGAATATCGCTTTAATGAACACGAAACCTACTTCAACAATCTTCATATGTGGCTTTATCGTCAATTTGGTAAGTGGTAGCATTTGTTTGTGAATTTTGAGTCGGATCTGACATACATAAGAAAGACGCATCTGATTCTTGGGAGCAATAAAACGACTTTCCATAGCGCGTTTAGCAGCTGATTTGAATCTTTACTGATTGGACATTTCATTTTATATTTTGTGAATTTTAATTGTCATTCATTGTGAGGATATAATCACATTATTTTTAATGGTATTCATAGACGTCGTTCTATGGACTATGGTATATAACTTATAACTATATGACATGGCATTAATGTACCTGTATGACTGCATTTATTTACTGTATTTTGTGTAGGTGTATACTTTTACACTACCGATGCAAATGAATTCCAGGCACCAAAACAGAAGTAAGTTGTTTAAAAAATACGTCGTAATCACGTTATTGTGGTTAGGTAGATTAGGTAATGAAGATACTAATTAAATTGTCATTAAACGCTTGGGTTTATTAATTCTGTTTTCAGCGACAATGCAGACAATCCATTTTGTAAGTTTTATCTTTTGATTCTGTTCTTAATATGGAATTTTGGGTTGGGTCTAACTTTGGGCATTGTTAGAATCATTTAGACTTGAAAGTGGTTTAAACCGTTATGGGGGTGCATATATTGTCTATTTCATACAACTGACTGATTGATTGCGCATTAATTGTTTGTAGTGGAGGTGGAACAACTTCGACAACAGGTTGCATCCATGGAAGCTAAGCTATCTAAACTTGAGAACCGTGTAGCATTGGTTGACCAGTATGAAGTTGCCGTTAGTACTAACGCTCGACCTGCTGCTCCAGCACCGGTTCGAGCAAAGAAATCTTCGGCGAAGCAGTTGAATCGAGCAAAAGCTGCTTCTGAAGTGGCTCATGCTCTGAGATCCAAGGCGTCTGGACAAGGAAGTCGAGCATCATCTGCTTTGAGCCCTACAACTTCTCAAAAAATTTACAACTGCAGCACTATAGAAAAAGCGATATTTAAGAACCAGAATAATGGAATTGCAAGTACTAATTCTATCCCGAATTCAAATTCCAAGAGGAAGCCAATGAACGGCGAGAATGCGAAGGGAAGTGACAATCTGAATAATGAGAACATTGGTGAGAAAATTGAAAATGTTGTAATCAAGAAAGAATTTGAGATTCCCGATAATGCAATTGAAGAAAGAGAAGACCGAACTCGTGAAATGGCGGAAGATGACGAAGACATTGATGAGCAAAATCTTTCTTTTTTGGAGGCAACCATTGACGAAGAGGGAAATATTCACATGACTGACGACGGTAAAATGGACGAAGGTGATGTAAAAATGGAGGAAACTGTGGATGAGGATGGCAGTGTTCCGAAAACAGAAAAATCGGCTGTGACGTACACGACTCGTGGTCGTCCTATTATACTTCCCAGAAGGTACGCCGAATTTACTGGTCATTCGAAGCTGAGTAAACCAAAGGCAATGAAACAAGTTGCAAAGGCAATTGGTGAGAAAAAGATGAAAGTGTCGAAGGTGCCGAAGGCGCCGCCAGCATCAGTTTCTTCTTCGGGCAGTGGCGGGGAACTCCCAGCGCACAGAGTGGCTTGTGTTCGGGATCTTGTGACTTGTGTTTTGTCAAAAGACGTGGACATTGAAGGAGATGTAGGAAATTCACATATATCCTTGACATTCTAATGTTTGAGATTATCAAATTACTTTAATAAATTATGTCTGTTCCTCTAGATCACATTATCAGATACTTTTCCAGATGTGAGAGTTAATCAACAACAGCTTCTGAACATCATATATCGATCAGGTGAGGATTTTAATAAATAGTTCAGTACTTTTTTGACAACCATTTACCATAATCACATCTTCTTAGAGTCAGTAATATTATTTATTGTATGCAGCTGGAAAATCAACGCGTCTCACGCGCAAATTGACTACTCTAATCTTTGACGATAATATTCTGGCGTCTGCGTCTCCATTTGGAACTAAATACTATAAAGCCAGACTTCCACCAGAGCCACTGGAAGCCATTGTTGGTACGTTGAATAATAATCAATCATCAATGATCATGATCATTAATGAAAATGGAGCATAAAATGGAAAACGCAATTACATTAACGTCTACCTCGCCTTGTGTTAGGACAGTTGGGAGTGAAAATAATTCAATTTGTATGTTTTATTGAATAGATTTTATCATGACGAGTGGATGCGAGCCACAATACACGAAGAAGAAGATTTACATGATAATTGGACAAGTTTGTAATGAGGCCAGAGCTGGACGGGTAAAGAAACTGGTGCCCATGTCTTTACCAAGTGATGTGGAAGATTATGTTTGAACTGGAAGAGACGTTCTAATTATTATTTTTACGGGGTCGACCGTACTCTTGCGTTTTTAGGTTGGGGGTCACGTAGTACGGAATGGAATGGAAGCGTGAAATTACCAGACTTTCAATCCCAAATTAATTTCTCCACCTTTTTAATGAACTCTTAAATTATGCATTCGTTGTTAAGAAATGACTATTCATCGTTGGTAAAGACTGTTCATCATTTATCGACAAGCGGTATGTATCATTTTATTCATTATATATCGTGTGCAAGTTTCTGTTTTTTTATTTTGATGGACTTAAATCTTCAATGATTATACGTGTTTTTATAGTTTCCAAATATAATCATTCTATAGTTTTAATATTCGCCGGATACTTCTTGTTACTTTTACTAAATGAATTGAAATCATGTCGTGGGACCGTTGTATAGGACCGTGTAGGATTAGTACTTACAGAAAAGTTGATGTTCATTAGTTCATAATTTCATTTTTAATGTGAGACGCCGATTAATTTCTATATTAATTACTCAAAATGTTTTTTGTGCTGTGTGGAAGAGAGTAGTTTTCTGTTGTGAACGAAATAAAATCAGGAAAAACATAAAATTGCCAAATTGCTAAAAAATAAATTTCATGTTTCAAAAAGTCAATATCAAATATATGATCTCTGCATTTTTGGATGATCGTCCTATAAGTTGTTCATAAAGTACAAACTGAAACCATTGCATTTGTGGTTAATCATAAAGTATTCAAGTAATTGCTTAATTTAGTGCAAAATAATGATGAGCAATAATGGTCAAGCAGACACGAAAATAAAATCGGCGACAACGCGAAGGAGCCCAAAACGGTCAGAGACCAGAGATCTCAGATGTTCAGGTGTCTCTCAAACACAATACAATCAGACAGCTTGTAACAGTCTACAGCCTACAGCGACACTGCAAACCAATTAAGTACTCCTATTCTCCAATATAACTTTACATTAATAAATCAAAATGTTCAAAATAAGAGCATCATTTGCTGTGAAGTCTGCAATTTCGAGTCATTTGACAAAGGTTCATGGAGTGTGTCTCCGACAACTACCGGCGACTCTCCCGGTTCGATTGCAAAGTTCCACGTCGGCGTCTTCGCAAGGTAACTGAAATTAAGCACATGAAGAATCATGAAAACATTAAATAAGAATCATTAGCACAATTTATTGCTGATTATTTGGTTTACAGATGTAGTTATCGTGAACCGGGTGAACGCAATCACAACAATAGGAATAAATCGACCTGAGAAAAGAAACTGTGT
Source organism: Harlomillsia oculata (assembly GCA_019776145.1). Classification (NCBI taxonomy): domain Eukaryota; kingdom Metazoa; phylum Arthropoda; class Collembola; order Entomobryomorpha; family Oncopoduridae; genus Harlomillsia; species Harlomillsia oculata. The sequence continues at coordinate 13,374 of JABASF010002433.1, forward strand.
CAATCTTGAAACAGCACAGAAGTTGCATGAAGCTTTCAAAAATTTTGAACAAGATGCTTCCAGTCCAGTTGCAATTTTGCATGGAATTGGTGGTTATTTTTGTGCAGGGTTGGATTTGAAAGAAGTGTCTCAATTTCCAAAAGACTTTATACATGACAAGTACAATCCGCGTAATGAAGAAGGATGTGGGCCAATGGTATGACAAATATTAATGATTATTTTGATTGCATTGGTATCGTATCAATCATTAGCAAAACTTGTCACAAGTTTGCTGACTTTTCATAGTGATGTTCAATTTTTGAAGGGTCCTTCCAGAAGAATATTTGCAAAACCAGTTATAGCCGCTGTGGATGGTTATGCAGTTGCCGGAGGCTTGGAGATTGCTTTGATGTGTGACCTGAGGGTTGTGGAAGAATCTGCAGTAATGGGCGTCTTTTGTCGTCGATTTGGTATACTCAAGAGTTTAATTACGACAAACTAAACTATGTAGTTTATTAGTTAATGAACTTTATATCATTATTAGTACAGATGTGTAAATAGTAAATAATATATTATCAATTATCAGGAGTTCCATTAATCGATGGAGGAACCGTACGACTTCCACATCTCATTGGCTTGAGTCGTGCAATGAACTTTATATTATTATTAGTACAGATGTGTAAATAGTAAATAATATATATTATCAATTATCAGGAGTTCCATTAATCGATGGAGGAACCGTACGACTTCCACATCTCATTGGCTTGAGTCGTGCTCTTGACATGATTCTGACAGGTCGTCCGGTCAAGGGCCCAGAAGCATTTAAATTCGGTTTGGCAAATCGTCTCGTCTCAAATGGGACATGCCTTGAAGAAGCAATCACTTTAGCAGAATCCTTAACGAAATACCCACAAGAATGCATGAACAGAGACAGATTGAGTGCTAATAATGCAATGTACTGCTCCAAAAGCTTTCAAGAAGCCGTCACTTTTGAAATGGAAAGAGGACTTCCGGTCATTCACAAGGAATCTGTGGCCGGTGCGTCATCCTTTGTGGATGGAATGGGTCGACATGGCTCATTTAAATTGAAAGACAAGAATTAAATAAAATTGCGATTTCAATACAAACTCAGTTAAGATTTTCGAAAATATATTTTATTAACGTTGCACCTCATAATTAATTAAACATATTAAAGCTTGGTATATATTGGTTGTAAATTGTACATGTAAACATGACGGACAAGCATTAAGAAATACATTATAATATAATATTTGGATGAGATATCAGATATTGCATTTAACGACGTTTCTTACATTTATGTCTTAATGATTATTAATCACTTCATTGAATCATACTGAAGTTTTGTTTAGACGTTATAGTGAAGTAAACCTTAAAAACACTTTCTAATACACTGAGAAAAGAACTTGGCTTCCGGTTTCGCGGTTTCAATGGATTTTACTGATTTTTTGGCCAACGTTTTGCTGATTA
>JABASF010002434.1:0-14839 GCA_019776145.1 Harlomillsia oculata
AAATCTCATCTTCTGTGCTTTTACAGTCTTGGTTGTTCATGATACCACGACATGACAATTCAAGATTCACTCTTTCAGTCAGATTTTGTCGCTGGAGAATACTCGCTCAGACGTTTCTGAGACATTTGAGATTTGAGAGTTAAGCCCCATTTTTATTATCATTGTGCTTTGCACACGCACAGCGGTTGGCTTTCACTTTCCACAGGGGTGGGCTGTTTTTTTATGACTACTGCTGCATTATCTGGAAGAAAGTAGAGGAAAGCAAAGTAAAAAATGCAAAGCGAAAGCAATATTCATAAACTCACATTTTCGCTTGTTAGCTCTTGAGTAGCGAATATAACGTCGCTAATTCGTGTCATCAACTTCATCATGGAATGAAGAGCTTTTTGGTTCGTTTTTATTGAAACTATTTCGTTATCTCACTCCCACACCGGAACTGACGCACCGATGTATAGATGCTAGGCACAACATATCATAGCACAAGAAAATGTGGCAATAATGCGAGACAAAACGAAATGAAACGAAACGACGATTTTCAGAGGACACACGAGTGAGTGTGAGACGATAGAAGGAGAAGTACGTATACCTGCTACTACATATTAGTATTATAGCGTCCTCTGATTCGGATCCGGATACTGTTCCAGATTGCCCTCCCTCCTCCATAATGACAATGAATGGTCGGTCGTAATGGTTCATTAGTTTTCGGTAAATTGCCACACCAGACCTCGCCTTGCGCACGTGGTTGTTGTGAGGAGAGCAGTTTAACATGTCAGTTAACCGGGGAATAGAAATTATAGGAAAGACTTTCTCTCTACGATACTTTCACTTGGCAAAGTGGTTATATAGTATACGTGTTATAATGTTTAAAAGAATGTAGGCATTTAATTAAAGTTGGTGTTTCGGAACCGGGGCATTTCATTTAAGAGAATCGCGAGCAGAAACAGTTTTACTATGGTTTGACTAAGTTGTTGGAACTGTAATAATTGAATGAGAAAATGTATGCAGAATGATGATTAATGAAGACATTATTTGTTATATGGAACCACCAGGAGTTTGAGGTGACATTGGAAAAGCAGGGCGGCAGCCTAGGATTCACTTTACGTCAGGAGGATTCGAGTATTTTAGGTCACTACGTGCGAGCTTTGGTGAAAGACCCGGCGTTGTCGGATGGAAGAATCATGCCTGGAGATAAAATTATCTCTGTGAGTCAAAAAAGTCTTACGTCATTTTCTGTACTTTGTGTAGTAGTGGAGTACTTTTGCAATATTGTAGCATTGAAGATATTTAATTTCCTTCATTTTGTAAAGGTGAACGGTCAGGACTTGTCTGAGATGCCGCATTCGGATGCAATCGCCTTCCTGCGTCAGTGTGGGTCGACAGTCACGTTGCGTCTGTATCGTGACCCATCACCAACGCCCATGTCCCCACTGTCTCCGTCCGAGTCTCATAAGAAGGATTTCGTCAAGAGTAAACCACTCAGGTACGTACATTTTTCCATTTGTCAAAAGTAAAGAGAAAATTCATTTGGAGGTTGCATCAACTTGTATTTGCAAAGCATGTCGACAATAGCACTTGAGAAAAACACATTTGAACCCGCATTAGGCAAATCTCAAATCCACCTCAGCGCAAACCACGGAGTGTTTTTATGCTTTTATGCTCCTCAGCTTGGATTGACTTTTGAAAGCTCACAAAATCCCTGTTATGAACACGTAAGAATGCAGAAAAGCTTCTTTTGTTCTGTTGCAGTCTTGCAGTACGGTAATACGGTGAGAAGTGATGATATGTTTATTTTCTCTGTGATCTGAAGAGAGGGGATGCGATGAGCTTTCATAGCTTAAGCTTTTTGATGCTTTCTCTTTATATTGCGTTCCTGCAAACACAAAGAAACGAGAGTCAAGAGGAGAGACATTCAAAAAGAGATTCCATTCATTCCATTCCATTCCACTCCCTGCACTCACATGCATTCCTTTATGTATTAGTATCTCTCCATTTTTTTGTATCTGTGTGTGAGAGAGTAAAAGTAGCTCTCTCATCTCTCAAAAGGAGAGCTCATCTGCAGCACGCAAATTCACTCTTCAGTCATCCACTTTTGAAAGGAGGAAAAGATGCAAAGGAGTACCATAAACTCTTACAAAAAGTGACTTTTTCTTTCTTTTATGCTTTCTTCCAACTTTCTCTCCTTGGTTCGGTTCCTCAGTTCTCTGCTCAGCTTCTTGTTCTTGGTAGGGAAAGTCAAAGTTACAAAGGGAATCTAGCAAGTTACTCAGGCCGATGTGGTTGCCACGATCTTCACCGCACGGGAAACAGTCCCAAGCAATGCATAGCATCAAAAGCACCATTTTCCGCATACATCATCATCATCATCATCATCTTTTTCTTGCAAGAACTCGCACATTTTTATCCTAAAAGCTACTACAACTTACAAAAAACGAGTGCAAATCTCTGTACATTACTTTTCTGTTGCTCTTTGAGCTCGTTTCGCTGCAGTAAATACACAGGAGAAAGACAGGAAAGCAAGGATGAGAAAACTCGGTGTAACTAATTTAATAGATGGCAAAACATACAGAAGACACAAAACTTTCTTTGCTTGCTTTTTATTTTATTTTATTACATTTTTGTTTACTTCATTCGCAAGCAAAAAGTGAATTTAGGCGCCATATTTGCCTTTTATACATTGGCCTTTCTCTTTGTCCTTATTGTGATAAACTTTGTGACCCTCTGCAAAGAATCGAGTCTTACAACGCGGAGTTGTACTTTTATCCCATTTTGCAAAGATTACTACAGAAAAGCCAAACAAGTCAAGAAGCATTAAAGCTAAAGCTAAGAGAAAACGCAAGTTCATTTTTTGAATAGGAGCCAAAAAAACAGAGAGGAAACATGTTTGAGCTTTGAGATAAAAATCCACTCATCATGTTAGTAGTACAATACGGTTTCATTGCTCATCATCATCATCATCGAATCATGTCGTCGTTGTGTATCGTATTCGTATCTCATGGAGTTGCGTTTTACGCGGTTTTGTAACGTAATGAACGTATCCGTTTCCATTATCCATTATCCACGTTGGACAGCAGTTGTTTGATGACTAACAAGTCTTTTTGACGGGGAGAATGGCAGGCAGTCGAGTAAACTGAGCTGGGAGGATGTTTTCACTCTGTGGGTGTCTTTCACCAGGAAGAAAACAAAGTTGAGTTGAGCAGAGTTGAGTCCTCTGACAAGTCCAGTTGAAGTCCAGTCCAACATAACCTAACCTAACCCGCGCTGCTAAGAAGGCTGCCAAGCCAAAAATATATGATTCTATTTTTCTCCTTGTCTTTTCTCTTTATTGTCCGTCTCCTTCATTCTTTCTTCCGTGTGACCTACAAAAACGATGATGGAGAAAGAATTTTTTTTCTTCCTCTTGGCAGGAATACTATATCCTGGCACAGTTGAAAAAGAAGTCCAGCTAAAGAGTGAAAGAAAGTTTGACTTTGTTTTTTTGTTCCTGAGCTCTCCTCACTTCTTGCTCTTTGCTCTGCCACAAATCATGATCCTCTCCTCAATCCTCAATCCACTTCTCTGCTACCACATTTGACCATATTCAGTGCACTTTCAATAATGCTCACGCGAAAGTAAGAAAAGTGAGCAAGAAAGAAAAGTGGGAAAAGACGTTATTCTTTTATTATTTCCAACACTCTTTTTCCAAAACGCGAAAGTGAAACTCTCTCACATTTTGTTCTCAGCGACGTGAGAGAGTACGAGAATTCATTTTACCTTTTCAATTTCAATTTTTTTCGTCTGTCATCATGCTGCCAAAAAGTGTCACTTTACTTGATCCTTTTGCCTTTTCCTTCTCATTCATTTTTTGTCTTCTTTTTTTCTTACGCTGAAAGTAAAAAGTACTAAAAGTATATAGAGGAAAAAGTATAAAAAGACAAAAAAGTCGGTCAGACTCAAGCAGTATAACACAGTCAGAGCTGTCAAAATGGTATTACTACTTCTTGACGCAATCATGAGCATCATCCTGTCTCCAAATGATGATGACAGTCAGTGGTGACCAACCGTGAAACCAAGTAATACCCAAAGAACCGTATACCACACCCGAAGGCATTGAAGGCAATAAGGCAGTGAAGACAGAGTAGCCTAGGCCGTCACAAGCACAATCTCACAACTAGCAATTTTGAAAGACATGGACTTTCCCGAAAGTGAAAGCCAAAGCTCTTCTTCTATATTTGGAGAACAAAGTCGAGTTGGAGTCGAGTTCGAGTTTGAAAAGAGTCGTTAAAAGGTTCTCTCCTCTGCTCCTCCGTCTGTCTTGATTGACACTGAAACTTTTATGACAAGTGTTATACTTTCTTCTTCTCCTTGGCATGTTCTTAAATCGTGCAGTGGGATTTTCCCAACGTCTTTGTTTCCCTTAAGGTTCAGCACTCGACTTGAACATTCGGAAAGTCATTTACGGCTGTTTTCCTCTGTTTACATTTTACTTCCAAAAACGATTCGCCCACCCAAACCACAATATGAACACGCATGCAAGCAAAGAAGCGAAACGGTTTCCATCCACTTCACTTTATACTTGGGCAAAGTGGTCTTTTTGGTTCATTTGATTTCGGTTTTCCAGCAAATTCCTTTCTTTTCCATTCCCCGTCGACAACATTTTGTTTTGCTTTTTCAGACGCAATTGAGCACTTGAAAACTTTTGAGATCCGCCCGGTTTTTGTAGGTTTCAAGTGAAAACAGTTTAAACCCTTAGTGTAAGTTGAACCAAATGGAGCACATATGTATGCAATATACAATACACCAGAGCTAGAGAGTTTTTTTAAAGTTGGGCTCCTGGCTCGGATCCAAGATTCAAGGTCCAAATAGGTCGGCTTAGTTTTCACATTTCACTTTCCCTTTCAACTTTCAACAGCAGCAAAAGGTTCAGGTCTCCGCTTCCACTTGAGTATTTCTTTTTTGAGGCAGTTCCATCCATCCTCACATCCACACGGTTCACCGAAGATAGCTAACCCAACCAAACCCTACGCGCAAACTGTTCAAGGTTCACGTTGCCCTTGTCGGCATACTTTTCAGTGTCGCATGTCCATGTAACCTCGCTCTCCAATTTCACAATCGCAATTTTCCCTTTCTTGCTTTCATTTCTCTTTCTCTCAGCCTACAGCAAACGTATTATGGACAAAAAGAACAACTACTCAGCAGAACCGTGCGACATATGAGTCAGTCAGTATGTCAGTGTGTCCATCCGTCCGCCTTCGTCCTGTGCCTTAGCCTTTGTGCAAAATTGAAGAGTCCGCTTCCAAAAAATACAAAAAGAGGAGACGGAGAAAAGACATGCAGGCAAGCCAAAAGTATAAAAGACCCAATTCTCATCCGATTCCGTACCATCGGTGAATGTGGGTTACTTTTATACATCACAAAGAAAGTGAAACAGGAACAATTGAGTCATTTTCCCTCTCTTTCTTTCTTTCTTTCTTTCTCTCTTTCCCCAAATCGTCCTAAATTCCCATACCTTTTTTGGCTCAAGTCCTCAATTCAGCTTCACCTCACCTCTCGCGTTGCATTGTATACACCGTCGGAGTTGGACTGCACCCAAGCACAAGCCCAAGTTCAAACCCGCGTTTTCTACTTTCCTTTTCATTTTCTCATTTTCTCAGTCTCTCTGCTTTCTTATTTGTCCCTTTTTGTAAGTCTTGTTCAATTCCTTCTGTCTCTCTCCAAGGACCAATGAAACGATTTTGAGTGACTCCAACTTGCCCTCGTGCTACAAAGAATGCGGGTATTTTTCATTCATGCATTCATTCATTCATTCCTATGTCCCTCTTCCCCAATTTCCACGGTTATTGTTTCTAGTGCAAAATTACAGTGCATCGCTCAATTTGTCTTCCAAAAAATATAAAATACTTGGTCTAATCCCAATCGCCCATTGCGATGTAGCAACTCGTCCTTTAAAAAGTTCTAATTTGAAAACTTTAAACTTAAAGTAGGCAAGTAGGCTCATATTTTCTTTTATCCCACAAGAAAGAGCTGTTATCAGTACCCATTCAAGCTAAAGCCAAGTTCCTCAAGGTTTTCTTTCTCCACATGAACACCTGCCGCGCAGAAGACAGCGTGAGTCCATGAGCCTACAAGCCTACTAAATTTTCAAGGTTTTCCTTAAAAAACGACACGAGTTTATCTACTCGTAGTTTTAGTTCCTCAGAGAAGCACCCGTCAAATGAACCTGCTCTTTCGTACATATATCTCTCAAAAAAGTTGTTTGTCTCTCTTCCAATTTGATTAATTGGATTTTCACATTCCTACACAGCACACAAGGAAAAGAGACGAAAATTCTGAGAAAAGTCCCTGGCTTAATTCCCTCCTTTGCTGTTTTTTTCTATCTGTTTCTCACAGTGGAACTGAAATCGGAAGTCGTATAATTACCTCCGCTATAGACTGGCTGACTTACTTTCACAATGTTTGTGGATCAGTTTCTCTGTCTCCTTTTCCATTAATTTCCTATAATTTTGAAGTTTCTCCTGTTTTGACTGCACGGATTCACATTTCGATTCCAACTCTCTCTTTCCAAAATGTGTTGAGTGACAGACACTCATTTCATTTCATATCCCGCTGTTTGCTTTACTATATTCTGAGGCGGTGAGTCCGGTCCAGAATGTCTGACGACGTGAATATGATGACAGAGTGAAAATCCAATCTCCATGTCGTCGTCCGGCTTTCGACTCAAACGTCAGAGTCAGCATCAGAGTCAGATTTTCGAGGGTTTCCTTTCCTTTCCTTATTCTTAATTTCCTTCCTTCCTTTTACCTTCCTTCCTGGCAGTGACTGACTGAGTCAAGACTTTCCTGAGCTCCGCTCTCTCAGTTCCTTTCGTACCTTTCTCAGTTCTCGCACATGACTACACAGCACAGCAAGCAAGCAGTCTGCTTCTGAACAAAAGTGATCTTAACTCGTCTCAAATTGAAAGCCAATTTCCGTACAGGAAGACACGACGACGACGAGTATTAGGAGACTCTTCAAAATTTTCTCATCATCATCACCGTCATCCATTCATTTCTGAGAAGCCATTCTCTTCAAAAAGGAATTACTTTCTAATACTTGTATATTTTGACTGGCTCGCTTTTGACTCAACGCAATCTCAATCCCACAACTCTCAAGGACTTTTTAACAAAAGAAGCCAAGTAACAGTATAGTAGCAATTGGCTTTCGGAGATGAGGAGAACATGAAGGAGATGAGAACTCTGTCCGGGAGAGAGGAAATGAGGATCTGATCTTTCTCTCCCTCTTCTTCCTTCATCTCTCTCACTTCTCTCTTGACTTTCCAACTGGAAAATCATTACTAGTACATTCTTTACAACTCTGCACACATCTTTTGCTCTTTGCTTTGATTTTTTTTTGCTATCCTTTGCTTCTTTTTCTGCTTTCTCTACATATTTTACTTTCTCACTCGCTCTGCTTTTTTATGTTCTTTGACTATTTTGAAATGATTGGAATTTTCCGTTTTACTTCAACTTACATGATAAATTCTCAAAAACGACGTTGTTATAAAAGCTTCAAACATTGTTTTTCAAAGCTTTTTTTGTACGCATACAAAATCGCTTTTTGGGTGAAAGAAATATGCAACATGGTCAGAAATGGACGTTTCTTCATCGTCTCGTACTTACAAACGGTGCGAATCGGGACGTTTCATCTTCCTCTTCCACTTTTGAAAAATACTAAAAAATGCACGTTTATTGATTGTAAAAGCTCCTTTCGTCGACATTTATATTTTTCAATTTTGTGACCATTTCCTTTTATTAAACTGCTGTTCGCTGTTGCTGACGATGCAGAAATTGAAAGCAAACGTAATACGGTCGCTAATAAAACAGCCGCCATTGCCATTGCCATTCCAGGTTATGAGATGAGCGCTATGCTGGGGCTTTGCTTCAAGTGCAAGTTTCTTCCACAAGTCTGGATCCACGGCTCTTTGCGTCATATAGTCGTTCATACCTTATATTGCATAGTATACGTAGTAATATTCGCCCACATTTTTGCACCCCAAACTAAACTCAAACTACAGTACTTATAATACACAGCTTTCTTTTCTTTTCCTTTTAGGCAAGAAGCAATCGATATGCTGAACGACTTAGCCTTGCGAAAGAAAATGAGCGGTGGTGGAAGCGGAGCTGCTGGTTCAATCTCAGCAGGTTCCGGACAAGAATCCTGTACTACTTCCAAGACTCCTTCCACTTCAAGTACGAATACTGGACGACTCCTACAAAGAACCAGTGCAGCATGTGTCCTAAGCAGAAAAGGTATTCATCATAACCCAGAGCAAAATCAGGATTCAATCTTATCGCAAGCTGAAACACAACCAGCTACCCTGCCTCGAAGACAGCACCGCCCTCGACCGCTGCACCATGCTTCGGTCACGCCGCGTCCAGAGGTCTTGTCTGCTGCTCTAGACCGTAAGTTGGTGATGATTGTCATAATATATAGTACCCTGTCATTGTACTGTCATTGTTGTGGTCATCCACCGCAACTTCGCCTTCCTGTGAACTTTCTTGGAAGCTTTCTTCAATAGTTCCAAGCACTCCCATTTCCCACATTTTCTCATTCATGCCTTCACGTCCACAGTTTGAACAAAGTGCAATTCACTTCAGATTACAGCTCGGTTCAGTTGTGTTGAGTCAAGGCACTTTGCAGGGATTGAATGAAAGTGAGTGAAAGCGATGTTTTAAGGGTATAAGGAGCTAGACAGTCACTTCAATCTGTCTGTCTATGTCTTTTTGCCTGTCTGTTTTGCTGCTTCAAGTACGAGGATAAAAACATCGTCAAGTCAAGCTCGTCTTCTCTTCAAGCTGATGAAGACGATGATGAAAAGAATCCAACCTATTCCCATCACAACATACGCAGTTGAAAAGAACCGAGTCGAGTCGACTTAAGTTGAGTTGTTGAGTGGATGAAAAAAACAGCCATACAGCGCTAACAACAACAACTCCAAAAGAAAGGGACAGCGAAAGCAGCCCACACTTTGTTGACTACTTTTCTAAAGAACACGAAAATGCAGAAAAACATTTTTTCATACTTTTTCGTTACGCTGAAAAAGGCTTCTGCTTTCTCCAAGCGCAAGCCATGCCAATTTAATGCAATACTATGTGCAAAGTCTTGAAGTTAAACTGCTGAGCCTAGCTTAAACTTATTTCTCAACTGTCTCAAGTCTCAACTCATCAGTCATGTTTAGCACGTTTTGGCCTTGTCTTGGTTTCCCATAAGTTTTGGTTTGCTTGTTTTTCGGTACGAACTTAAGTATACAAGTAAAACCGAAAAGGATCCAAAACAAACAAAATTACTACACGAATGCGAATGTGGGAGAAATTCTTTTGTATAATTTTGTCGGATTCAGATTTGGATCCGCAGGTTTTATTTGTTTCTTTGTGCGGACTGGACGAAAAAGCACCCGCAGCCAATGTGACCGTAGAATCACAACTAGAGCCTTACGGAAGCACGTTTTTTGCACATTCTTTGTGGTGATATGGTGAGTGAAAGTTGACGCGAGTGGGAAACAGTACCAGGAACTGGAACTGTCACAAAAAGTTGCCCGTTTCGGTTGATGAGGGACTCTGATAACAACTGCGACTCGATTCGACTGGCTGATCAAAAGGACAGAATTTGGACTCTCTCTCTCTTTCTCTGTGCGTGTCAAATTCAAAATATATTTCAAAGCAACGACGCCTTCATGTCATCCATTCTCGCGTGAGAGTGAGTTTCATCCATGGAGCATTCAACATCCGGTTTTGTAAATGAGGCTGGATTTCTGTTGCATGTATTTCTTCTCAGAGATTGAAAGAGTCGTGTCTTTGCATCTCGCGTAGTTCCCGTCCCGTCTCGCCTCATCATCAATTGCCCACAGCAGCAGTGAAAGGAACAGGAAAAGTGAACGGGATGAAATTCATTCGCATGACACGACACGAACACTTTTCCCTTTTATCCCAAAAAAAAGAGTGAAAGTCAGAGCTAGCGGAAGGAATATAAGGTTCGGGATTCAACTGATGCCTTGCCTTCAGGGCATAGGAGCACAGGAGCGATAGAACACACAGGACATCACAGGAATGACGACGAAGATGACTTGGATCGCTTTCATCTCATAAAAAAGACATATCCGCCATATTCCGAGAAGGATGCGACGATGATGCAATCAAGACACACAGATATACTATAGGAATGATGAATGCTTGTTTGTAAGCGACGAGACGACGAGCGTCAGTCAAGTCAACCCGCCGCTCACTCGCTCCGGTCGACCGACCGAAAGGACTTGACGACCGACTCGACAGTCTCATTTGCATTCCGTCGTGCCTGAGATCGTGCATGGAACGATGTGAACAAATGAACCTTTTCCGTCGGTTCGTTCATCGTTTTTCTTCGTTCACTTGCTCTGTCCTCGTCGAAAAAAATGGATCAAACCAGCCCGGCATCGTCGTCTCTCTGACTTTTCTGAAGCGAACATTTTTCTCTCACTGCTACCCAAAAGTCCCTTTTTGACATTTCTTGACATTTCCGATTTCTGCGTCGGCGGATCGTATTTCGGATCGTATCTCTCTCTTTACACTTTTTCGAAACCCCAATTTCGGTTTCTGTCAGTTTTTTTTGAATGCCTACAAATCATGCATGTCACAACTCAAAAGCAGTTGTGTTTCTGTGAATTCTATGAAAAGGTCATAGGGTAATAATGAGTGTTTTGAATTTTTTACAGGATTCGCTGGTAGAGCCAACACAAGCAGCACGAGCACATTAAAAAGCAAGGTTGCAGGAGAACAGACCGTTAAAAGTAGTGAAGTAAACGAGATGAATGTGAAGATCGGAAGTCATCATTCGCAGGGCACCCCGGTGATGATGATGAATGACAGCGGCGGTGGTGGGTCAAATGTATTGACTCGCGGTGTTGGTGCTATTCCTCCTCCCTCAACTGTAACGGCGGCAGGAACAGCGCCAGTACTCCAGAGTCATCCTCAAAATTACCCGACGGAAACAAGAAGTAGCGGAAGTGGGGAATCCACTCCCGCGGGAACCATTTCTCACCCCAGCAGCAGAGGCAGGAAGCATGAACGAGAACGAGAGCGTGAACACGAACGCGATCGTCTGGAGAATACGAACGTGAACGTTTCTTCTCCTCATCGTCGTCGCACTTCTGGAACAACGATACCGGCTGGGACTCGTACGAAAACCTCAAACGATGAAGAAATAGACGACCGATCGCTTTATTCGGCTGGTGAGAACGACGAGAACGACAGCAATGTGAGAAAACCGTCATTTCGACAGGTCACGCTGCATTTAGACCGCATCAGCAGCCTGGAGGACGACACGTCTTTCTCCTCTGAACTGAACCACGTGAGTCAAAAATCGCGTCACACACATTGCCATAAATATTTCCATGTTATGCTTCTGCCTGTGACATGCGAGTTGTGAGTTGTATCACTTGTATCATCGTCGCACTTCATTATTATGCAAATTGCCATATGCGAATAACAATACTGAATGTATTTTATTTTCTATGTCATGTGTATCTGAGTGCAGGACAGCATCGTATCGGAGCCAGGCTACGGTTCGTGCCAGAACAGTCCAGTCCAGGGCCGTCATCGTCATCGTCATCATCAGAATAATTTCCGTCCAGGACAGCCTGCGTATCAGTCTGCCATACTTCCTTCGTCATCATCAGCCAAGGGCAATAGGACATCCAGTCCAATGAGATCCAAAGATGATTTGACTTGTACGTCTTCTTCTTCAGGCTTCCGAGATTCATCCACCAATGCAGCTTTCTCATCCGATGCGGACGTGGATGTGCAAACGACGACTTCCTCGTCCTCGGATTCTCATCAACAACGACTACAAGTGAGTTCCTTGGTCATTTGTTCTGGTCTAGCTTGGTCTGATCTGGTTGCTACACATTTCTGGTGATACCATTGTCGCTTTCCGTGCATGCTTGCGGGCCGTAAACCTCGAATATTCCATGATAACAAGGCAGGTGCAGAATGTTTTTGCATTTTGCATGACTCGAGAGGAATTTTCCGCTTATCCATCCATCGTTTTCGTTCAAGATTTTACGAAGTTTTTGTTGTGTAAATGAGCAGGAAACGGCATTGGATTTACCATTATGGCTTCTTGACTTCGACTTGTAAAATTGTTACCTGATTGGTGAGTTTGTGATTTGCTACTTTTCAGAACAAGAAATCGCAGCTACAAAATACGAAACAGTTCACGAATTTGAAATCCGAGAGTTTGTCGTCATCCGGAGGATCTTCTTCATCCATGTTTTTGGCAAGTAAAACGAGTCCAGCAGCGGCGGCATCAGGCGGTCTCCTGAAATGGAAAGGTGTGCTCTTCTCCCAAGAGGATCATAACGACTACGACGACGACGAATATGAAGACGACTTTGTAGAAGATGAGGAGCCGTCATCATCCCGGGTTCGCCATCCTCTTATCGGAGCAGCAGGAGCTGCAGCTGCCTCGGGTAGGTCCTTTAGTCCTAGTTTTTGTCCTCTGGTTCAACTTGTCATGCTTAATAATCCCCAGCCACGTACAGCAGAAATTCTTAATCTTTCCAAAGTTGCTCAAGAAGTGAAAGCGATAAACCGTGAGGAGAGATCAATTTGGATGAAAGTTTAAAGTCAAATCGTCTTTCATGAACATGATTCATGAATTTTGCAGATCGAGCTAGTCGAGCTTCCGAGTCCGCTTTAAGCTGTCCAGAACTGGAGCAAGAATATTATGATGATGATGAAGGAGCAGCAGAACAAGAACACGGGCTTCACAACAGCACAGATCATCACAAGCATCCTCATCACCAGGGAACCCCAAGGAACAGTAATAGCAATAAGTGCCATGTTGTATCCCGTTTGCCCCAGCGCAGAAGTCCCGACGGCAGGGAATTCACGGAATGCGACCTGGAAATCTCCTCCACCACGCATTGCAACGGCGAGCAGGTACTGGAAGTGGAGCTAACACGAGCTCGTTCGAGGCTCATCTCCATAAAAATGATGCATGCATCCATACATGCTTCATCTTCATTTAAATGCATAAATAATGAGCAATAAAACTAAGACTTCTTGACTTCTCTCTTTTTCAGATCTTCACAGTGCAACTAAGTCGTCGCTGGTGCAGTCGGCTGGGTTTCAGTCTGCAGGGAACTGATGGTCACACGTTCATCAGTGCCATTTACCCGGACAGCGTCGCAGCCAAGGACGGGCGTCTTCGCGTAAACGATGAAGTTATCATGGTAAAAACGGAAAGACGAGAGTGGATGCGATGTTCAAATAAGTTATGTAAATGATGCTGATGCTGACCCATTTTTCTATCCTTAGATCAACGGATCGACGATTCGAGACATGGAGACGTCGGAAGTGATCGACCTGATGCGCAAGACTCGCGGGATCGTGTCCATCACTTTGCTCCGGAAACCCACCGAAGAAACTCTCACCAACCCACGCGACCATGCACTGGGACTTACCTGAGCCACACTATTTGAGAATCCGATTGAGAATCTCACCTTATGAGAATGAGAGGGGAAAATCCCAGCAAATTTTCAATCTGGTTATATGAACCAAAGAATCTCACCTCACCTAAACAACTTCATAACTCCGACTTACAAGCTTCTCCACCTTCATCCACTCTTCACCCTCCACGCCGATTGGTTGCAGCATTTGCTCTCTGAAACTGACCCGGTTAATGACTGTTAATGTTCAGTTTGTTGTACCAGAATTCAAGTGCATCATCATCGTCACAGTCGTTCGTCGATCACCACTTTACCCGCACTTTGTATACAAATTGTACCCAGGAGCCCAGGACCCCCCTCCCCCAGAAACTATCAATGCAACTTGTCAACTCGACTTCTCTTATTCAAAGATTATCAACGATAACCCTAAAATCTTTTTTATATCACTAATGTTGTTATTTGTCGTTTTAATCTATATAGTATCTAGTACCTTTTACTTTAATTTTACTGTCATTCGTCATCTTTACGACAGTTTATGTCTTGGGGCATATTAAATGCTTTATAGCATCAACAGCTTTTACAACTACGACGCGTCCTTGTAGTTTTTCTTCGTCGTCAAAAACAGTCTTTTTACAATGCAAAATGTATGCTAAAATGCATTCTTAACTGCAACATATACACAAAGATTTCTCCAACTTTATTAAATTATTATACCATATAATAAAAATGATGCACAAATACTAAATATAATACACAATGATGCACTGAAATAAAAACCAAAAAAATCAATGCAAAATGTTATAAATCAACATTCACGAGAAAAAGAATATTAAAAATTAAAATGTTTCATGCAAATTATGCAAATTATTGTAATACGTGAAAAGAATGCAACTGATGAGCTCTTAATTTTAGAAATACAAAATGTCAGAAACTATATCATATATTTAAGAAATAATAAATTATATTATGTAATTTGTATTTGTAAAAAAGAACTATATACAAAAAATGCAAAAATAATAAATTGTTCGTTTTTTGGCAATGCAACTTGCTATGGTTTTTTTTTCTTTGCTCTGTTTAAAATAGAATGATAAGTGCAAGTTCATAAAATACGATACAGATATGGAAACCCAGATCAATCAGGATTTTTGAGCTTGACAAAATATGCAAAATTGAAATCAGCATACAACAACGTCAGCAAAATGATCAGCAGACGAGTAACAAACAAAAACATAACATGTAAATCGTAATAAGACGACACAACTTCGATTACAGAGCATAGAGCAAGCCTGAACAGCACAGCATTGATTTGGTTGGTCCTGAAGCGCATTTCAAAAGTGCAAACGGCGGACGCGGAACGGTGAATGCATTTACACACAGCCAAAAATCGTATTCAAACTCAAA
>JABASF010002435.1:0-14828 GCA_019776145.1 Harlomillsia oculata
AACTTTAATGCAAAAGATACTGATGGTTTACTTTTACAGTAAAGCTTTCATTATAAATGGTACTAGTGCAATCTGCAAACTAACTTGTGTTAATAAGACATTTTTGTGGGCAGAGTTGCAAAAATCGGAGTCACAAGTGCATTTTTTCACTGTTCCGGAATAGTCAACACCGACCAAAGGAATGGGGAGTTTCCCTTCTTCCTCTTTACATCCATTTACAATATGCTGATCTCTGGACACGCAACCTTTCCAAAGTTTGTCTTCATCGTCTACAACCACGGTCCATGTAGCACAAACATCACTGGCCGAACTGCAGTTGACATGAAAGTATTCTCTTGAAGGCACATTCCAACAGTCTTTGTAGCTTTTAGGAATCTCAATCCCGTACCAACAAGAGTAACATTGTGTCCCTTCAACTAAAACAAAATAAAACATTATTATTCATACTGTTATTAGAAGCAATGTCATTGTAAATACAATGTTAAAGTTAAAATCATCTTAAAATTGTTGACAAGTACCTGAGATTGCGCATGCACTAAGGAACAGCACAACGATAAGAAAATATTTCATTTTCAAACAAAATTGCTACGCTGTGAAGATGTGATGAGGGATGTTGTTAAAAGGTTAATAGATTTTATTTAACTGGTAGAATATATAATATAAATCATGAATCAGGTTTTAATTATGATCAATCAGCAAAGAGATAACATGAATGATGTGCCGATCTCGATACCGGATAACCTCAATCTCAATTGATTCCAGTGACATTCATTCTCTATTGTTTTGCTGGTCTCACTTCGGTACGAAAGCCGAGTACATAGGAGTGATATGATTCATATGATAGCTTATGATAACATTGTCCTTGTACAAATGTATCAATTTGCAAACGTATTTTTATAAAAAAAATGAGGTTGTTGTTCTTGTTCTCAATCATTTGACATTATACATAGGGCAATGTCAATTCTTAAATCGCAACTGAACCTTGAGATCTATAACTTTTTGAATGATGTACTTGAAAAAACAATAAAAGCATGCATTCTACTTTTGTGGACAATTAACTGAGCAAAAATAAGTCATCCGTCACTGTCCCTCACTCTGTGCTTAGTATTTTTAAGAGGTGAAAATGAATATAATTTCACGTTATATTGACAGGAACTCCGATTTGCATGCACGATTTGCGGAGAAAATATGGTTCTGATTTCGAAATATACATTCTGAATTTTCTGAATATATATATGAAACAAATGGGTGTACTACTTTTGTTAATTTCATTGATGAAGTAGCATTGCAAAAAGCAAGAAAGTTATAAGGCCAACCCATAGGTCACGCAACCCGCGTAAACAAAGTGCAATGTTTCATGATTTGAAGCCGATAGCGTGAGACAAGCATCTCACGCAAGCAACGCATTGCACTGTGGGATCTCAAATCTCAGGTTTCATGTAGTATGTATGCTTTGCTTTTGTCTTATAGTAAGTACAACTTCTACATCAGTGGAATTTGTGTTCTCAAGAGCTTGACATGTCAGTTCGCTAAAATCCACAATGTCTGCGAATTTGCTGAAGGTAATGGAATCACCCCCAAAGGGGATTCGAAAATTATCTTTAGCACCTACAATCAACTCAGGTAATAAAATATACTAGACAAGAAACGTTGAATGATTGAGTAATTACTATGCTAAATCATTTTACTGTATTGGAACTTTGGAACATTGAATTTGACAGCGGACAAAGACTTGTTTCGTCCACTTCCGGCAGACAATTTTTATTGTTCGCCCGAGCTGAAACCATTGATTCACTCTTTAATCATTTTCATTCGAATCCAGTTCGATAATGGTATTCTCAATAAATTAGTACTAACATAAAAACTTTGACATTGTATATTGTGCGTGTTAAGTGAATAAAAAATGTCGTTATGTATCTTATGAATTATGAATCTAGCGGAAACGACGGCATCGGGATCGCGATGTTGTGGCTGTTGTGGAAAAACCCAAAAGACGAAAACGTATACGATAATGAATGAAAACGGAGAGCATCTTTTCCAAGGATTCCAAGACCCTCCCGAAGCATGCTGGCCTTTCACTCAAAGTGCCATTTCCGTGGGTGACCTTCAAGGAGAAGCTATTTGCGAAGTTAATTTTGCACCTCAAAAACTATGTGGATCATTCAGTGTGAGTCTTGCATCCTAATCCTGACCTGACATTCAATAAACAAGTTACTAGTATTTATTACTTGTAATATGATAAATGGGTATTTAGTATTTAGGGTATCCCTTGATTTGAGTTTTCAGTATGCTTACATTTGTGCCCCACCTGGTTGTCCAATCGGAGCAGTCATCCGGAAAGTTGGTTGGTTCTCAACAACCTATGACGTTTTGGATTCTGCTGGGGATCTATGTTTTAGTGTGAAACCTGATTTTGGATTCTTCAGAGCAGCGGAATATCCGGTTATAATGATGAATGTTATAAAATACTATAGTTTCTGCTAGTTTCTAATGATTGATGCGGTAGTATTGGCAGTATCAGTATCAATGTTTATGACTTTGCGTGGCTTTTGCATCAGATAATTTGTCCAGCGATCTCAATGCAAATCGCAAAAATTACAGTTGGGGACGACTGTAAGGAGATGTCTTTGAGATTTTTAGAACCCATTCATCCCATAATGAAAGTTCTACTACTTGGATTTGCTCTTTTCATGGTAATGAAAATTGTCCCTAGTAGTTTATTTTGTATGCAAACTAAACACTTCTTCAACAGAAAACAAATTAGAATCTTTTTGGTCCAGCACAAGACAATTCGTGCTCAAAAGTCGAAGAAAGGAAGTCGAAATGCGACGGTCCATGCGACTGATGCGACAGTTTCTAATAATCAGGATGTAAAATGAATGTTAGACCTTCGTTAGACACAATGGAATTATGAACACGCGTTACTTTCATTTTCATCAGTGACAATAGACAATAACAATAACCTAAATTACGACCAAACTTAAATAAAATTTTTTATAAACGTTAAAAGTTTAATAATCAACATGAGTTATGAGTTTTTATTATTTCTTCTTTTTACCTTGTTCGGCAAGAAATGTGGCCACGGCTTCCCTAAGCATGAGGCCCATTTTCTTGCTTACTGGTTCAAAATTACCAGCGATGGCCCGATTTCGAATTTCGTCATCAGTGACTCGAGCCAAGTCGAAGGCGATGTTGTTGACGAGCCTTTGTCTTTCATCCGGACTCAAAGCTTCCGTCCAGTAAACGGTCGCTTGAGAATAGTTGTCGTCATCCCCAGTATCCAAACGAGAAGCAATTCCGCTGGCAGGAAACAATGCTTGCGATGCACCAAGATCTTCCACAGGTCCACTGAAACTATTTGGAAAGTAATTCGGGGCACCAGCTCCATTTTCGGTTGTACAAGATGCTCCGTCACGAGTGTACGTCGTGGCTTTTGACAAAGGTCGATTCACTGGAATTTGCTGAAAGTTGACTCCAAGGCGGTATCTTTGTGTATCCGAATAGGAAAACAACCTGCCTTGAAGTAACCGATCGGGTGAAGGCTCAATGCCCGGCACGAGATTCCCAGGGTGAAATGCAGACTGTTCAATCTCGCTGAAAAAGTCTCCAGGATTACGATCCAAGACTAACTTTCCAACGGGGTGCAAAGGGAAGTCCCTCAGGAGCCACACTTTTGTGATATCGAAAGGATTCCATTGATATTTTTCTGCTTCTTCCAACGACATGATCTGAACAGCAACAGTCCAAGAAGGAAAGGCACCTTGAGCAATAGCATTGTACAAGTCTCTGTTGGCATAATCAGGGTCTTCGCCTGCAAGTTGTTGTGCCCTTTCCAGCGTGAGACCCTTCAAACCCTGATCAGTAATTAAATGAAATTTGACATAGACAGGCACTCCAGCAGCGTTGACGAATTTAAAAGTGTGGCAACCAAATCCATGCATATGCCTGTAACCGTCCGGAATTCCTCGGTCGGAAAAGAGGAACATGGTGTGTAGAGTCGTTTCGGGGCGAAGTGAGTTGAAATCCCATACAGAATTGGGATCCCGCAAGTGCGTCTGGGGATTTCTTTTGCGTGAGTGAACGAAAGACGGAAAGAGAACGGGATCCCGGATTCCAAAATTTTCCACGTTGAAACCCACCAAATCCCAGTTTCCATCATCTGTATAGAACTTGACGGAGAATCCACGCGGTTCACCTGCCACTGTATCAGCAGATCCCATTTCTCCTGCTACCGTTGAAAAACGAACTGTCACCGGTGTTCTTTTCCCGGGCACTTCAAAGACACGTGCCCTTGTCCATTTTGTAATATCATGGGTCACTTCAAAGTATCCATATGCCCCAGCTCCCTTTGCATGCACGACTCGTTCGGGAATTCGTTCTCTATCAAAATGCGCAATTGCATCCAAGAAGAAAGAATCTTGGAGAAGCAAAGGTCCTGTTGACCCTAATCCTAGAGCAGACGTGAGTGACGGCACAGGACAACCTCGCGGATCCGTAGCTCTGGACAGAAGACCTTTATTGTTCTTCCTCCAAATAATCAACTGATCTTCTGCTGGTTGTGACATCACTAAAATCGCTAGAAATCCTGAATAATTCTATTTTGTCAATATTCTTCTTCATTAAGCTATTCATAACAAACCGAAATGGAATTTTCAACATACCAAAATGTAGCAAACAAAGAACAACGCCAAGAAACCGAAATCTGGGACGATTAATCGGAAAACAATAGCAATTTGGTTTTACAGCCATTATGAAAAAGTCGAGAACTGGTAATGTTTTTCTAGTTTTTGAGTGGATTGGAGTGTCACCCACTGAACAGGCGACGAATGAATGATCAGATCAGAATCAAAAACAACCATAACAATTGAGCATGCAAAAGTGTACACTCGACATTTAATTTTCACCGCTTGCAGTGTGCAACAACAGTATTCTAACAAAAACATTGCATTGTATAATTGCTTGACATTTTTTGGTATATTTGACTGTGTCGGTTGTTCTTGTGGTTGTGGTTTGGGTAAGCGTACGGTGTTGCGGTCGATGAGACTCAATTGCACCCGTTTCCATTGCACTCGTCGTGTTAGTTGATGTTGATCTGGCCCTCAGAGCTAGTCATGAATTCCCAGTGACCATTCACATTAGAATTAACCATAATACTATATAATAGTAGCAAATATCAGTTTTCACTGCTGACCAACAAAACCAATTACATTTTTGAAATAAAAAGTGAAAACATAATAATATAGTTCATAATATTGATATAAATGCCAATTACACATTACTTCATTTTATCACAATGTATATAATGTGTGCTTTCGGAGAAAGTTTCTAATTCCCCCTTCTGTGTGCATTCATTTTACATGGTATAATGCATGAACTTTCTAAACTCGTGTCCACTATTAGTCGTGATAGGGTAATCATAATCATGACATAATGATCACCGAAGTCATTTAAAAACAATATAGTAATATCATATTGATATTACAGACATTCTGTTGACTGTCATCATTTTTCATCATTGACAAAATCGCGAATATGAATGTTTGTAAACATTTATTTGCGATGAATATATGTTTTAAAATAACTCACTGCCTCGTCACTCGTCGCTCTTCTCTTTTATCATCTAAATCTATCACTCCTATGCCCCTGAAATGAAATGTTTTTAGCTCTGAGTGCGACGTGCTCCTGCTCACCGACACGGTAGTTTTCGTTACCGTAGACACATGTGCATTGTTTGATTGTTTCAAACATCAACAGATTTGGAACATTTTTTTGTAAGAACAGATGTCTTTAACCCAAATAAACTATGCACGTAGGCTCATTTACCTTCATATGAGTATTTGCGATTGAGACATTCAAGGAAGTCTCAAATAGCACTGAGGCAAATTATATTGAATCAAAGTAGTGTACGATTGACTAAAAATGGGTATCACCATAGCTGATATTCAATTGGATAACCCTAGTAAGACGTTCAAACCGGGAGACACTGTCACTGGAAATGTTGTCGTCCACGCAGATCGATGTGTTAAGCTCACTGGTTAGAATCGCTTACTAATGATTATGATTATACAATATATGACTGATGCTCAGGTAGATGTATTAAATTACAACTACTGATGTTGTTTTAGAAGCGAAGCTCACTCCTGGCCTTTCTCTGTCGCCGCATAAACATGATGTCCAGAATGATGAGGCGTACAAGCAACAACTGCTTGCCAATGACAGGGGACTTGACATCATTACCCCCCAGTGAGTACATAATTATAGTAAACAAGTCATTCCAATGTTTCACATTTACTATATTTCACATGTTAGAAACTAGTATGTACATACTTACCCACGTGTTTCGAATATGAATAAACAGACACTGCAGACTCTAGAGGAACTCTTCTAGAAGCCGGAAAATATTCGTACCCATTCGAGTTCCAAATCAAACCCGAAGTTCCGTACTCGTTCAGCGGAGGAGGATTGAGAGCTGCTCATCGTCTTGAGTTGACCATGAAAGCAATGACAATGAATTCTGCCACATCGTTGCCTGCTCGCAGGAAAAGTAACGATGTTTTTCGCTACACAGAGTTCCAAGTGGCTCCTGTTGTAGACCTCAACGACTTCCCCAGCTTTAAGAACCCGAGCTCTATTCGATTGACCTCGGACCAAAATTCCTTTTGGTTCAATAAAGGAAACAACCGCAACTCCGTCAAGTTCGATGTGATCAAAACAGGTTTCCTTCCGGGTGAGGACATTCCTTTTGAACTTACCATTTCCAATGAGTCGAGCCGGAAAAGTGTGGTTGTCAACTTGCAGTTGATTCAGGTTTGACTTTCATAATGCCAAATTGGAAAATAGAAGGTTGGATTGTGTTTGTTCTCGATTACAATATGAGCTTAACAAATATACTATCTTTTGTTTTCCCTCAGCAAGTCAATTTTGCAGGCAAATTGACCTGGAATTGGATGACGGGAGTGAATGGTCCTGTCGTGAGTGCTGGGACGAAGCTGCCTTGGAATGGAGTGTTGAAAGTGCCAGAAGATATCTGGCCGACAAGTGTAGAAACTCGCAAAGAGTCTGGCTCAAAGAACACGCTCATGGGCGTCGATTACTATCTCAAGGTGCATTTGGGCTTGTCCAAGTCCTCTGCAGTCTCTGCAGAGATTCCTATTGTGATTGGAACTATTCCATTCAAGCAAGAAGTCTAAATTAATTAAATATTATTGCATTCAGTTTCATCCTCAAAATTCCCATACCGTTTCTCGTGCATCATGAGGATTGTATGTATACACGTATGCAGTCGAGCATTTTTGACGCAATTTTGGAATTTATTATTGAAATAAACAACAATTTCTGTTTAAACATTTATTATTCGGGCTATGCTATGTTGTATAATATCATGGCATGCACCCAACTTTATTGCTTAGCTTTATAAGTTTAGCATTAGCTTTTATAATAGTTATTAGGAAAGCAAAATTGTGCTGTGCACTGTCTGCT
The DNA here is from genome assembly GCA_019776145.1 of Harlomillsia oculata. Lineage (NCBI taxonomy): Eukaryota > Metazoa > Arthropoda > Collembola > Entomobryomorpha > Oncopoduridae > Harlomillsia > Harlomillsia oculata. The sequence goes on from JABASF010002435.1 coordinate 7,480, forward strand.
CTGCAGTTGCATTTCAAATTGTCTTTTATTGCTCTCTCGAGTACTTTGCTCATCTAGAATGACACAACCACAGTTACAGACATAGTCGTCTTTCGTATTTAAATTCAAACTCTTTCCACCACACAGTACAAGTGCAACGAACATCAAAAAATTAGCTAGTGAAATTGAAGCCTACCATACGGATTTCTAAAAGCAATTAGTTGTAATTCAGTACGTATATTATTTGAGTTGACATTTTGACATGCAAAGTTGGAATGAAGTGAATCAGTCGGGTTTGAGGGTTTTATCTTATCCAGTTTACTCCATCATTCATCCTCAATACCCTTCATTTATACAATATATAACTTTAATTTATGTTTCAATTATTTACTAGAAAGCAGAGTATGTGAAGTTTAGGTGAGACAGTAATTAAAACTGGGACTAAGAGGGATCTTTTGGTAATGCGGTTCTACATCTGGGGGTGGTGGAGGACATCCTGGTGGAGTCATTCTTGACGTATATTCCGGCGGAGGACAAAATGTGGACTGGTGTCTTACTGGGCTTCGATCTCTGTCTCTGTCTCGTTTTGCCCTGTTCCCACTCGAGCGAGACAAACGAGGCATTTGCCACATGAAGTCATCTTCAGGCGGTGGAGGTACAGGCGGTGGGGCATGAGAAGTTTGGTTGGTGTTCCTGCTGTTGTTATTCGTATTGCTCGTATTATTGTTGTTGTTCATCGGACTAATTTGACTGCCTCTTTTAGGCGACAGAGACACGACGTGATGTGGCTGGTCGCCTTTGAGACCTTTGATGCTCAAGAAAAATGGAGACACTGACCTTGGACGTGGAGACGCTGGTTTGGGTGCTGGTGGGGCTTCTTTTGCAGTTTCCGATGGTTGATCTTCGGGTGGAAGGGCATACTGAGAAAAGTCCTCATCTGGTGTCACTTGACGAATATACAACCACAGTATGCAAAGATAAACTATACCTCCCACAATCGTGAAGATGAAGTAATGAAGGGTCTTGAAAATATCCCATTTGAATGGTTGTGAGTTTTGCGACAGCTCATCCACAGTTGGTGTCGGAATGAGCCCCAAAACAATACGAAGAATGAAAAATGTGATCTCCACAACTAGAAATCCTGCTGCAGGCCATTTGATGTTTCTTACGGATTCCTACACGAAAAAGGTGAACTCAAGTCAGAAAATTATATGTTCAATAGTTTCAGTTTCGTATAATACTGATCCAACGTCCAACATCCAGTGTTCATTGATACCTTTCACCTTTCACTTTTCACTACCAACTGCTTTCAGGTTGATGAAGATGAGTGAGACTGACTGATGACCAAAGAGATCTTTAAAAGATATTAAATGTCTTGACTTCAGACTGCTCCGAGTAAGTGAGTGAGAGCAGAAGTCAGGATCGGATATTTTGACCTGACCATTTCGTCGTTGTGCCGACTGGGCAGTTTTCCTATCTCTACTTGTTATAGTACTACTGACTTGCGAGTTTGTAATGGTGCCAAAGAAATTGCAGTGTTCAGTACAGAATCATAGACACGGTTCCATAGCCTCGTATATTTTCTTTTCTCTCATGAGATCCTACAATAGTTTGCGGGTTTTTGAGAGAGAGAGAGAAAGAGAGTGAGCTTCCTTCTTGCCTGCATGGTGTTCCCAATGGGATGCCAGGGCACTCGAGTGAAATTTCGCCGCAAAGTAAGTGAAACTGTCGGCTAGTGAAACGGGTTTCAAGGGATTTACTCTCCTGACTTGTGTAAGTGCAGGAAAGCTGAGAATGCCTGCCATGCCATGCAGCACAGCCATAAAATGGGACAACGGCAAACCATTATTCCTCGCCGAAAGCCACTAATTTTGATGCACGCTCACTCGGCTCCAAGCTCACTACTGCAGTCTAATTTGTCTAGTCTCCTTCAACTCATCATCTCATCTTTTAATGTCAACTCCCTGGAATACTCTATGCTCACAATGCCAATTGTCAATGATTACCGGATTAGTCTTAAAGCGTAATTGTAACAGTTAGAAATTACGTTCTCAATCCCTCGGAAGATGAGACATCCCAAAGAAAAGTAAAGAACCGAGTAGACGGTCCCCGGCAAGTAAGGGAAGAATCCTTTTTCCTGCAATGAAATTAAGAATTCAATTATAAAGTCATTAGTTGATGAAACTTACAATGATTTAATGATGAAGCTATAATCTCGTTTCCTCAAGACTTTGAACATTTCTATCTTGGAAGTCTTGGATCGACCTTCGATTATGCTATTGCTACGTGGTTCGCTTCAAAAAAAGCTACGACTTAAAGTAAGACGTAGTCTTCATTACAAGATAGCAAGTGTTCCAATTTGCCCCAATTAGTAACTTGATCCACAAAAACCACATTTTGCCCTACTTTTCGTTCTCATTTAACTAAAATGCATATAGAGCTAAAAGTTGAACTAAATTGACAACTTACATGAGACTTGGCGTTGTTTGGCATGGCCTGGAATACGACAGGAAATATTACGTACGTCAAGATGTGTCCAAGTCCATTGTACTAAATAAATCAAGCATTGTTAGAAAAATCCATTAAATACAAAGTCAGTCCACCACAAGTTTATTGCATTTATGATAAAAATTATTGTATATAATAGCTAGCTAATAGCCTTCGTAGTCATAATAATTTTGGAAAATTTTGGACTTACAATGTGTACGCTGGCGGCGAAAAACGCTGCGCCACGTAAAGTATTAAAGCAACAGCAACCCATGACACATTGAAGTGTAAAGACTTTCTGCCAGAACTCAAAAGTATGAATTTAATTAGTGACTAGGTTTTGCGTTTGCAGTCCTTGGATGGATAGATACATTCACTTTCCTTGAAACTATGAATGTTGTAGGAGGATGAAGTGAGGAAAGGGAGCCGGGATGAGATGCTGAGAAGCTGGGATGCAGCCGACGACTGAAGGGTGCCTGCATTGGGACGTGGAAAGTAGAGTAAGTTGAGAGGAAATGTAGGAGACGGTGTTTTCTGCAGTTTTCTCACTGGTTCGTGGTGGTGACTCAGTCAGGCTCTTCTACTCCTACTCAAGTGAAAAGCGAAGGTCAAGGCAGAAAGACGGATGAGTCTTGGGTACAAGGCGCTTTCGTATGTGTCATGTGCCTTGTCTTTGCTCTGCCAGCTTGCTGAATCAGAGACAAATGGGACACGATGATGACACGAACGAACGTCCAAATATCAAAATAATATAAAATAAGATACTACTGGAATGAAACTACATGACTTCGCCAAATCCGCTACGGAGTCCTTTAAGGTCGAGGTTATCTTCTAGATTTATATGAAAGTAAAGTTCCCTCAGTTCACCCTTATTCTTATATTCCACGGTGAACGTCCATCAGTAGTTTATATAGTCTTTTTCTAAGAAATTATAATTATATACAAATATTATTTTATAGTAGGATCACATAATAAATTATTAGTCTGCTAGCCCGCTACGAATAACAATTATGTGAATGCAAAAATTACAAAATAGCAAACAATGGGCTTTTTGTGAATTTTTGCTGGATGTGGTGTCGGTGAGAAGCACGGCAGGAGTACAAAAGAGTGACGACTGAGTAACCTCCCAGAAAATCGGATTTCTATTATTCTCTATTTTTTGACTTCCTTTTATTTCTTTTCTTTTGGGCACAAAAGTAAAAGTAGGGGAAACTTTGGCGATAGACTCGACTCAAAGTTACATAGTAAGCGAAGTCGCGATGGATGATAGATCCCAAAATTTGGGAATCGGAAAATCTCTCCTTGGGTTGCTGCTGCAGTAGCTCGGCACGGGACGTGAAATGCGATAAAGTCTTCCCATCGTCCTGTGTGTGACATTGATCTTCTCACAAAAAGTTTATTCTTCTCACTCTTTTCTTCTTTCTTTGTGTCTTCAAAGGTCTCTTTTCAAGTCTAGGCCAAGGGCTTGATCAAGCCAGTCTCATTTGTCTGTGAATACGAGACAACAACGAAACTAAGTTTTACAATTTCAGTTGGTACCACTGCTGAATTTGTGATTCCTTGTCTTTCTACTGGGATTTAACAAAGTCGGATTGAGCAGCCACAATTTCTGCTCTCAGAGCAAGCAAACGATGCACAATTTAATCAGTCCAGTCCAGCACGTCTTTCGCTCCTAATGAAATTCAAAGCATCCCAACCATCCCATCGAAGAATGCCAAGTTCTCAACTTTCTCTTCATGGTGTCTTTGTCTTTATTCTTTATAAACTTAGCTGCAGGCTACAGGATGAAAGTGTAAAAAACTGTCCATCTGTATGAGTGCACAGTGCAGTGCAGAATGAGTGTCATTCTCATTCGTCATGAGAAATTAAGAGAAGGGACAGAAGACAGAACACAGAGGAGCACGGAACTCACAGAAGATAGAGAAGTGGCCAAGTCCTCGTTGAATAATGTAGCAGAGTCAATTTCGTTGAGAGGAAAGGCGCCCAGAATTCACTTGAGTCTGCACATTACGACACTCATGTAACGAAACGCTCGGTTTCGATTCATTTCCGAAAAGCTCTTTTTTGTGCTTTCTTTACTTACCCTTGCCCATTCGTTATGCATCATCTTATTATTTATTTCCAGTCAACATTTTTGGAACAAACGACATCTGCACGAGATTTAGAAGGATTTTCTCAGTAGAAAATGGAAACCCGGACATTATTGCAGCTTTCTTTATCGTAGGCAGGAATTGACTAAATCGCAGGGCAGTTTGACAATCTGACAAACGAGTTGTTAGGAATACCGCACAGCTTTTCCTCCCGGGTGTTTCTGTAGTTCCCGGAAATGCAGCATCTTCCGCCGTTTTCCTGCTTGCTGTGCAAATGAAGTTTTGAAGTTTTTTGGGGGAAAGAAGCGCAGCTGCAAAAGCCAAACAAGCCACACGCAAAGCACACTGCAGTAAAAGCTAAAAGGCCCATAAGGAGTCAACATGACGACATGAGAACAGAAGCGAGCAAGTTCAACATGCAGGCTTTTTCCTCTGTCTTCTTTCACGCTTTCTCATGCGACTGCAGATGACTTTGGCACTTTTTTCTTTTTCTGTCCGTTCGCTCGGTCGACGAAATAACACAACTTGCATTTGAATTGGCTCACCATCAGCAGAATCAGCACACAAACAGCCAGAAGCAAAAGAAAGGAAGACTGTTTGAATTGCAAGTCAACCTGCTGCAAAACCTACTAGACTTGCCTTCATAAAGCTTTGGCTCCATCTGCATAGGCCATAAGGGCAAGTGCACTTTCCCTTTGTGTTTTTACTGCGTACTTGCGATGGAAAAAGGAGACCTTGAGAGGCCTTGGCATACTTTTTATCTCCAACTTTGTGTCATCGTCATTTTCTATCTCTCTTTGTAATGTAATGTAACTTTTGTTTGTAACAAAAAAGTGCTTACGGCCACTTTGCTCAGAGACTTACTTTATGACAAAGAATGAAAGCAGGAGTCCTTCCGGTCCCAGACTTGTCTTCTTCCTTTCATCCATCCGGTTCGGTATTTCAAGGAACAAGTAGTCGAAACTCTCATTCTGTCTACGAGCTTTTCATGACGGGCAGTAAAAGTGCAACAGTCAAGGCGTGACACGAATCTCATTTTCTCAATCTCCCCCTGTCTGCTGACTCCATCCTTTTCCTCCAATTTATATGATTACGACTCAGAAACAGGATCTTTAAATAAACCTTCTTTCCTTCCAATCGAGCACATTCATAAAATTAGTACTTTTATGGATAGATTTATTTCGTCAATTTAAAGTAAACCGTACATAGACAAAACAATAAGTAAAGTATGCTTTAAAAATTACATTTCAAATTCAAAATTAGACACAAAATACATCGAAACTGTTACAATAAATCTGATTCATCCTTTCCTGTGCAAACAAGTATAAATCAACAACAAATTCCGGAAATATATATAATTAAACTGTGCTACTGTTTATAATGCTAAAAGCACAAAATGTTTTTTAAAAACTAAACTATATATTATTAATTTAAGAAACCACCAACCAAACGCCGAGCTCAATGAAAATCCAAATTCATAGTACTATTATTATATATAAAGTTTAAAATAAAACTTACTGTAAAGCTATTCAAATTAAATAAAGAAGATATGATGGTGAAAGTGATGAACTGAATCACGAGAGATGAATCTGATAAAATAATGTTAATTGGATAGGTAGTTGTGATTGTTCCTTTGCTCGATTGGTATATGGAAGTATGGACTTGAATGGGGAATGAAAGCATTCAAGGCTTCACAGGTTCACACTTGTGTTTCACGACTCATGTTGACAAACTTGCGATGAATGCTGGAAGCTCTTTGAAAGGTTGCATGATCATAGGTTTCGAATGAACGTGACTCTCTAACCGTGCGTTGCATAGAAGATCCTGCGGATCCGGGTCCAGGCGGGTGAAACAAGGAATGAATGCTGTAGATGAGAAGACCCACGCTGACCAAGGTCAAGATGAGCAGAGAAAGCAGGAGCATGGCTCTGTGCAAGTGAGCACAAGGCGCGGCTACCAATGCCCCTCTCATCCAGCTTCCCATCATGACGAACCAACTCATGTTCACTGCTACGTGTCCTGTGTGGCAGATGAATGCAAACAGTTGCAGTCCAGCACGTCTCTGTGTTTAGAATTTTAATAAAAAATACAAAGAATTAATAGTGAAGGGTGAACATTCGCAATGACGAAAATTCACAATAAAGACAATAGTTAAGATGTAGCAAAGAAAGTAGCAATGTTCGTAATCTACCTTCTCAATAGCAACATTTTCCAGTACGCAAACCACAAACATTTCCAAAATAAAGTAGACCAAGAATGAAATCTCCAGCAGAAAGAAGTCCGTGCGAAAGTGAATATGCTGAATTTCAGGGTTTTGTTTATGTTGTTCGTGCTCACATCCATTTGAAAACATGATTACACCAGAAGTCTTGAGTAGTTAAAACAATACATCAAGACATTAGAATTATGGAAATCGAATATATCATCAAATCTGCTCTCCAGATAATATTAATTAATTGCAACAATGATTACATGGCGCGGTCCAGCTGAAGTGTCAGCGTCAACGTTCATATCCATGTCAGTGTTAGTACAGTTACCGCCGATGTTGAAATGTGAAAAGCAGACAAAATATCCAACACCGTACAGTATTCCGACAAACTATCATACAATATTAAACGCAATCAAAAATGACGATAAATATCGTAGTTTCGTTAACTTAGTACGAAATATATATCATTATCACCTTAATCACTAATCACCTATCAGCTATCAACATATATTTAGCAGTTACTTTTAACTTTTAACTAATACGATTAGCATTCGCAAATACAGAATACCAAAACTATAGCAGTT
>JABASF010002436.1:0-14822 GCA_019776145.1 Harlomillsia oculata
AGGGAGAAAAATCTAAAAAAATATGAATTTCAGTTTACCTGTGGCTGTACTTAGAGCGAATGGTTTTAAGATGTGGCTGCTTAAGTGCTTTCATAGAAGCCAACACGCGCTTAGTGAGGTCGGACAATTCTTCCTTAGAATATCCACTGTAGTATTGCAAGGTGGGTGACCAGGGTTCGGGAACGTTTTTAAGAACCAGTGCTAGATTAAGCACAGCAGCTGCCATCAAAGAGTCACGAACATCAATAAAATCGTACTCCATCAAGGAGGTTTCCAAAATAAATCGAGCCAACGTAAGGATTTCCATATCCAACTTGGCACACTGTAAAGATGTGAAAATGACTTTGAATACTAGTTTAAAACTTGTAATGACTGGTACAATTTTATAGTGACTTTTGTGACTTACCCTTGAGTAACGACGCAAAAATCTGTAAGACAATGGTATTCCAATATCGAATTGAAGAACTTTCAACATATTTTCTTCCATCTTCAAAACATCACGCTGACAATAAGCATCGTCACAAATGTAACAGAAATCATCAATAATTGGTGGACAGCGTTCCTATACGAAACCGAAACACCGAAAAAATACCAATTAATATTCAGAAATCAATTTAAATGTGATGTGAAAGTAAGAGTTAGTAACAGCATCCGTTACATCATATTTAGCCGAAATGTATAGCGCAGTAGTTCCGACTAATTGCAACTTCTCCCGTGACATCAGAGTTTTGCTCAAAAAGAGATCAACCAACTTGACAGCCAAGTACAAAGTCTCATGATTCAACTCAAAGCTCTCCTAAGAGTATAACATTTACATCCCGTCAATAAGTTTATCTATTAACCGATGTACATTAAAGTGCATTTAACGAATGAAGACCACAAGACAAACCTGTACTTCAACCATCCAGTCAACCAAAATTGATCGCATGTTTTTATTGATCTCAGGTTGTTTCGTCTCCAAGTACTTTGGAACAGGAAACAATAACTCTCTCTTCTTGTAATATTTGAAGATAGACTCTGCATAAATTCCCATCTGGAAAGCATCGTCGCCACATTCTTTGTCGAAATCAACAACACCGTCTGGAATGCCATTCTTTTGTTTCTCCTGCACCTTCAGGGATGCAGCAGAGGTGTTCGCAGAAACAAACAGAGAGCTACAAAATAAAAAATTCCGTAATGAAATAAAGCTCATAAAAGTTCATTCAATTATTATGCTCAGGCATTCAGGTAAATTAAGAACAATAATAAAAGTCATTCATACTCATCGTCCGAAAACGACTGTAAAGTGGTTACATACAGTGATTCTTCAGGCTCCACATTCTTTTCGGTGCATGTCTTTTTCTCTTCCTTTAAACCACTGCTTTGTCGGGTAACCCTTTTGAACTCTTCCACAGTCTCTGTTTCAGCCTTCTTCACAGGGAACGGGATCTTGGAATTATTACTACTTCGTTTTGCACGTTGAACCTTAATATTAAAGTTCTTGATGGCTGCATTCAGGTCGTTCGCATCCGCTCCAGTGCCCTTGCTTTGAGCTCTTGTCAAGACTTTTTCAATCTTATTCCCATTCGCTTTGAATGTAACAGCACCTTTGTGTTTCTTTGCCTAGAAAATAAAACAAGTCAATCAAATGTTTCAAGACTTTGAAAGCCATCTTATCTGCTACCATTTCATAGTCCATATCCATAGCTCATAGCAATGAGTTCTTCCCTTAGCCTGCGTCTGCAGACGCATTCGGAAACTGTCCCTGCCCTTTGGTCTGTGTCCCTACAGGCTAAAAGTCTCAAATACCATTCCCTACCAACCGAATACTGTAGTAACCGTAACCGTAGTTCCATTTCCAACCAAATGTTCCAAATTCCCATTCCCATTCCAACCTTAATTCCATATCTAAGGCTAGGTGAATGTCTCTTGCTTTTGTAGTTGAATTGCATCGCAGGTGATTTAAATAAGCTACAAAGGACATGAAGGGACCTTCAAAAGGCGAAAATCAGTTTGTAAAGAAAAGAGGGGAGGAAACCGGCAAAAAAATTAGACAAGAAAGGGTCCCCCCAAAGCCAAAGAAAGACGCGATCACATGGATGTCTGTCTGAAACCAAACTTTCTTCAAGCCTTACATTTTACCCTCGTTTCCTTCTTATTCCTACAAAAACATGGGATCGTGTTCATGTCTAAAGTCTAAATAAACTCTCAAACTCAGCAGAAAAACAAGATCCAAATCCAATCGACCTAGTTCAATTTCAATACTATGGCGAGAAAGAAAGCATTGGGGGGAACTAAAACTATGCATCAAATGACGACAAAGACTAATCATATGCAAGTTAAACTATCGGAATTTATATGACACGCAGAAACACATTTATAATCTTTGTATGACACCGACACCAAGACAAAGCCTTACTGGCTACGTACCCGCTACAGAAAAGGGAACTCAGAAAGTGCTTCCAACTTCCAAGACATGCAAAACCTAATCTATAGTCATGCTTCAAAACGCTAATTATGAATGTCACAGTCAAACTGCTACTAAAGCATTAAAATGTGTAAACTTACATTGTTACTAATATCCCCAAGCGCTGAGCGCTTTGTATCTTTGTTTTTTCTTGGCGAAACTTCTGCCTTCCTTTTGCCAAGACTTCGTTGAAGTCCGTGGCTCACAGCCTTGGATGCATCCACCAAACGATTCATCTTCGTACGCAAATGAAGGATTGAAGTCACGAACGGATCAACAGAAAATTTTTGTAAAATATGGTTCGAACCTTGTCCGTTTTTCAACGCACGATTATGCTATGTGGAAATCACCTGAAAACCATCAAAATTACAATATTATAAATCACCCTCAAACCTATAAAACCACAGACTAAACACCAAATGAGTCTAAGAAATTAAAACAATTCCTACAAATCAATCAGTCTTTAATTCAAAACTTAAAAAATTACAATGCTTCTAAGCTTGGATGTGTTACTCTGTTACCGTTAGGTTTTCTGGATTGATTGTGGGAAGCCGAGAGTCGGTTGTCGATGCAGATACTTTCAAACTTTAACGTTTCTTAACTAGGATAAAATCTTTGAGGAAGAACAAATATTGTACACTTGAAAAAGAAACTGGGGTAGAAAATCTTTTTTTTTGAAAAATAATTATTTTTCAAAAGAAATGGTATTTAAAAAAAGTTAAACAGAGGACGAGAGAAGTCGACTATAGAGAAGGAGAGGAAAAGACGAAGTAAACTTGTGTCTTGCACGTCACCAACGGTTAAAATCTTTCTCAACGGTCTCTTCTCGTCCCGTATTGGCTGAATGCTTGCATACGGCTTTAAAGCTATGCTTATTGCTATGCCCGTTTCAGAGGATTAAAGGTTTCGTTCTTTTTCAAGGTTCATTTGCCAGGAGGGCCAGGACTCAAGACTTGTTCAAATACGAAGAACAACAATGACGCATTTTGTCATCGGCATAAGTTTCACCTGGATTTGACCATGGTCTGAAGAAAGCTTATTTTGGACTGTTTTAATGTGTTTCAAAGAAGCACTTTATGAAACCCTAAAACTTGATTTTTAAAGGCGCCTTGGCGTCCTCATGATTTGCATTTTATGCTCATGAAATCTCATGCATGGGTCAACAATCTCAACAATGGAAAGAGGCCTTTTAATTTGATTAGATTAGATGTCTGGAGTCTGGAGCTCATGCAAAATTTATGAAATTGGTGAAATCGTCTTGGTCTTTTTGTACAAAAACGTCTATCATATTTCATAAAGCAAGCTTTCACAATTCTAATTCTGTCGTCCTTTGTCTACGTTCGTCTTTGGGCTTTCTTGCCTTGAGCATTAAAATAATCTTTTTTGGCTTCGTTTTTAGGATTAAAGAAAAGACGATGAGTTTTGTAGAAACTGTTTGAAAGCGACAGAAAAAGCAAAAATGTCAGCATGGTGTCCTATGGACATTAACATTTTATGGAACCTGGAACGCTTGGAACCTTGAAAGGCCTTAATTCTACCTGAAACCAATATACTATAACTATAATCCGTCTGTCTATACTTAAGGTTTTGATTAGGTCATGTCAGGTCCACAGGCTTCTTTGTCATTATCAAGTCCATCTTGGGTTTCAAGGTACAGAACGAAAATTAGTATGTTTATGGAAATGATGCAACCTGTAACCTGAACCTACCTGACAACTGATAAGAACGATGAATCATGTTTTGATGTTTAATGCAAAATGATTCCTAATCCTAATCATTATCACTGTGATGCGCTGTATGATCGATACGCTTTTCTATATTCCCTTTCTTTCCTTAATACGGTTCGTCTTGAAACGAAATCCTTAATTTTCATATCGTCAATATCTTCATATTATCATCATCCTCACAATCATCAGTCAATGGCCAATGGATATATGAGAACATGAAGTTATTATAACCTTAAATAACTGCCAGTTATAACTTTTATGAAAACGTATAGTTTATATATAGTTACAATAATTTTGGGAGTTCGTGGTTCATCATCATTATCATGCTTACCTGTTTATTACGTATGTAATATTAATAATGGAACTATGGAACTTACTTTTAAAATTAAAATTGTCTTTCATTCATAGCACTCTGCAGTCCGCACAACACCGAATACCAATTAAAACTTTTCGCAACATTAAACACAATCACTTGAACTGAATATTGACAGATATGTCAAAGTTAAATTAAAACGTATTAAAATTAAAGCTCATGATTGATTGATTATTGATTATATATTAAAAAGTCACTTTTTAGTTTTTAAAGATATGAATAATGAGTGATTAATGAAAATGTGTTACAAATCAAAATCAAACTGGACATCGGAATAAAACGCACACACAAAGACAAAGAAGTACACAACGTGTAACAGGGATGACTCCTTGACCCCTGCAAAATCTGGCAAAATTGTTAGTTTAGAATACCATATCAACATTTTAAGGAATTTTGGCATCCTTTTTCCAAAATTCATGCATTTTAGATGAATACTGCTGCAAGCTGCATTCAGCTTGGATGGTCTAAACGATACATGACCTGACCCGAATCAGCGCGTGGTCAATTACATCTACCTGCCACATTGAATGTAAATGTTGTATTATTTGTACTGTACTGTATCCATAAAACCCGAATTGTAGGAATAAGGACCCGGTTTTTAATTCGGTTTCACTCCGACAAGGAATCGGATTCAATTCCAATTCATTTTGGCTTTGGGATCTCCTCGTCGTCTCAGCCTCAGCGCACACTAACGAGGAAATTCGTACACTATTTCAATGCCACTTGGAATATTTCCTTTGCGCTCGAATTACTGCACGGCTCTATTTACAAGGGTTTATAAACGATTTTATTTTGTCCAAGATTGATTTAACAATTTACAAACGAAGAAGTGGGACAGGGACACTGGGACAGGTGACACTGACAGGGCAGGGTCAGGGGCAAAATAGCCAAAAAGGTAATTTTTGCGTAAATGTCACTCATACATTCATAATAGTCACAGTTGACACTTGACCTAAACTACACGTAAGTTTGCTTGTATTGTATTCTTAAGTTCTTCCGTTTTTTATTCTTACGTCGTACTATCCTTCCGTTTATTTAATTAAATAATTATTTGTTAAGTTGTATGATTTGCTGACTAATATAATAGGTTTTCTCTTTTGTCCATTGTCCTTCTTTACGTACGTCGTAGTTGACTTCATTATTTTATATTACTATTACTATTACTACATTGTCGTTCGTTAACTTTTACTTTTAGATTTCAGTTTCAGAGATTGCATTTTTTGAAAGAAACGGAAGAAATCAACTTTATACAAGACTTTCACCACTTGGTAAAGAATTGAGAGTACTCGAATAAGTGAAGATATTTAAACAGGTTGGTACTTAATTTAATGTTAACGTAAGGTTGTGTCATTTATGTTAAAGTTATGTTAAATGCTGATTAATTGACATTTGATTACTGACTTACTGATTATAGATTTGGACCTGCGTAAAGGCACAGCATTGCTTTCATCAGCCTGAAAAATGTCCGATTCAAATCATTCAAATGATCTTCGACTTCCAAAAAGTATATTGAAAAATAAAAGTAGAAGTCGATTTGATTCTGACCACGATTCTCATTCGACATTTGATGAAAGACGGTCAACAACATCCTTCAATCCTGTCAAAAGTGATTCGACATGGGGTTCTGAGAGATACAGAGATACTGGGTATGTCATAGAATTCATTCAGTTGGTTGTTTGAACCGCTCGCTTTTGTTTAGATTATTTGAATTAGTATTGGAAGTTGACAGTATTCGTTGATTATACCTTGAAGCTAGATGAAATGGGAAAGGAAACACCTTGACTTTAAAATTGAGATTGTGAATGATGTCAAAAATCCTCCAAATACATTCCTGAGATTGAAATATTGAGACAAATTATGCAGTTTCCTTTGCTAAGTGGAAGTCGGTTTTGTGGAATGCAAGTGGTGTATCGTGTAAATGTCATGTCTGCATTGTGTAATTTGTCACCGCGATGAAAGTACAGGTATTTCACCTACTACGAATTATTGTACTGAACAATTCACATGCTATTATTTTGTGACGAAAAGGGAATTTGCTGTCTACAATTGACGATCAATGGCTTTTCAAATTGTTAATAATGCTTTAGCAGAGAATGTGAATTGATGGTAATGGGGTTATTGAAGTAATGCCTGTTTTAAAAATTGTTCGCTGTATTTCAAAATGTTAAATTTTTCACTTATCAGACCAAGCCGGACACTGCGGGCGAAAATAGGTGATTTTATTGACCAAAAGGGTAGCTTTCTTTTTCGCCCTTTGGGAGATGAAGAAAAGTTTGTCAATGAAGTGAAAGGTTCAAAGCGTTTTTCAGAAGGTGAGTTTGTCAGCAAAAACTTTCACAAATCTTGATGACTAATTCTATAATCTGTCCTCACCTGTATGAATTATATTGTCAATTTTTAGACCATCATGGTGTCGCACCTTCTCTTGATCACTTCCTCAGCTTGGAGCCGACTGAAATTCGTCACTACATAATCCAGGTTAGTTTTTTAAGCATCTTTAATACGATTGAATTTGATGACAATTACAATACCATTACATATCGACTAACACACCTTTAATTTTTTATTCTCATAGAATGCTCAAGTTGGAGATATTGTAATTGGAACAGTCGCAAGTAAATCGACTGGGGGACTTGGAATTAAACTTATTTGTCGAGATGGTGGAAAGCAAGCAGTGCTAGAGGACTTGGGAATTAAGGCATTTTGCCCAGCACACCAGTTAATTTCTATGTCAAATTCAAGAGACGAAAATCGATTGGATGGATACAATTTGGGGGACTGTGTGCGATGTGAAATATTGGAGGTCCCAAAGACTGATTCAGACAAACTACTTGTTGGAATGAAAGGTGTAACTCTCTCTGCAGAAAAACAATTATCGTACCAATTGGGAGTAATCTCAAAATACGAGCTTCCTCGCCAGTTTGTGTAAGTGTACTTTTGTCGTGTCATTTATTGCACGCGATTATTGTAAATAACGTCTTTGATTTTTATTTCAGTCTCGCGGCTGCTGAGAGCGAGTCTCGAAGTCGTCGAAGTTACGAAGAGGTACTTCGGACATCTAGAGGCTTTTCAAACCCAAGTAACGTTTCACATCTTGCTTCGGGTATGGGGATTTTCAGCAATAGAAATTCACTAATGACGGGATTACAGTGAGAAAGCATCTACTTATCTATAATTAATTAATTAATTACATTTGATTTACATTTTACTGATCTGAATGACCCACGATCTCCAATGAAATGTCAATGTCATTGTATTAGGGGCACATTTCCAAAAGAAGAAATGGCTTTGCAGCTTCGCCGAGTTCAAAATGCTAAGTGGGCACATGGCAATGTTGCTGAAGGAATTCGTCAGTTTAAGCAAGGAAATTACACCGAGGCTTTCCAGGAGTTAAACAAAGCTCTACTTACAGATCCAGAAAATGTTGAAGGCCTAGTTGCACGAGGAGCATTGTAATTTTTATATTGGATATTGATTAATTATTATCGTTGTATCGTTTTATCTTGAATTGGAATGGAAATGATTGTGTTTTAGGTACGCGAATAATGCGAACTACGAAAAAGCAATTCAGGATTTTGAAGCAGGCTTGAAATCCTGCCCTACTCATTTTAATGCGAGAAAGTATTTGGCTGAAACACTTATAGCGTTTGGTCGAGAGTAAGTAAAGTTTACTTGTTGCGATATTCTAGTCTTCTAGTGATATTTTTTATTAGTTTACTATATTCAAGTAAATTTTGAATTTTATAGGAAAGAAGTGAGTAATAAGCTTGATGAAGCATTGGAATTGTATTCGCGATGTTGGACTGTTCGACCGGACCACAAGGAAGCTAGGGAAGTATTATGGTTGTTGCACTGTAGGGTCGACAAAATTGACATGTCGAAGCTGAGCATTTCCGAGGTCACGACTATCAACAATGTCAAGGATAAGTTGAAACTGATACTTCAGAATGAACTACAACTAAAAGTCGATGGAAAGAGTTTAAAAAAGCGAAAGAAGGCAAAGGACCGACGAAATTCTAGTGATTCGGATGATTCTGTATCTTCATCTAGCGATAGCAGTTCGGATTCAGATTCTTCCGATTCAGGCTCGGAGAGAAAGCGTAAGAAGAAAAAGAAAAAGAATAAATCGAAGAAATCTAAAAAGAGAAAGTCGGATCAGAGCATTAAGGCAAAAGAGGCATCATTAAGTCCCTTATCCAAGAGAGAAGCAAATCAGCCGTACTTTAATCCGATCAGTACAATTAGTAACATTGGTGCAGGTGCTGATGTATCCATTTTGGGAAGTTGGAGTAAACCAACGTTTGGTGTTGAAAAGGGTGCGAATAACCAATACAATTATACAATTCGATAACTGATGTGCTTGATTAAAGTTAAAAATTGTTGACCTATTAATTATTGTTATTACTATTACATATTTAATTGTAGATTCGGAGGATGAATCCAAAAAGCGAAAGGCTAAGGAAAAGAAGCATGCTAAGAAAAGCAAGGAAAAGCGAAAGAAGAAAAAACGCAGTTCATCGTCATCTACAGATTCGGATCAGAAAAATAAACGGAAGTATAAGAAAGAAGAATCCTCTGGGTTAGTATCAGCACGGTTGTTGTTCAGTTTTCAGTTCTAATCAGTTGAGCCAATGTTTGGGTGGGTTGGGGTTTAATATTTTAATATACATTTCAATGTTTCAGATTAACAAACATTTTGCCAGACTTCGGAGATCTCGAGGAAAAGTTGTCTGCGTACTATTCCAAACTTGAGAAAGAAAAAGTAGAACCTGTTATGGCACCGCAGTCTGTAAAGGTTACTGTTGAGCGATCATTGAATGATTTCGCATCTTTTCCAGAAGTTAGAAAAATTGAAGTCAACCCGGAGACAACATTTAAAAGTGAAATGTAAAGGTTTTAGATTTACCTCTCTTTCAGTGTAATGAATGCAGCCGAAGTTGCCGAAAAATATACTTTGTACGTTTAATACGGAATGCAATTTTATATTGATGTGTATTTCTCAGAACGGATCCTAAGATGAAATGGGGTGAGGAGAAACCCCCCGGAAAGTTCGAGTTACGGACTGATGACTATGGAAATTTTATGTATCCAAACATGTACGAATAACAATATACTTGTTGTGTACATTTAGAAATGTTGTGAGACTGAATGCGGTTTAAAATCCTTTTTCTTCCTAATTATTATAGTGTGCGAACTGTTGTGAACAATCCACCACCGGTGGTAGTAGAACAACAGCCAGTGAAATTTGAAATGAAATTTAGAGGACCACCAGCCCCGGTACCACCACCTGCATCAGCACAAAGTGAATTAGGATCAAAGTGGCGTATTGTTGGATCTTCTTCGACTCAAGAATACAAATTGAGTCGTCCGGATGGATCATCTGTGTTTAAGAACCCGTTAGAAGATGATAAAGAAAAGAAGAATGAAACTGAAGATAGGAAGCCGGAGAATCGGAAGAAAGATGAAAAGAACTTTCGTGGGAGAGGAGATTCTCGTTCTCGCTCACGTTCTTTGTCGCGTTCTCGTTCCAGGTCAAAATCCAGGTCCAGGTCACTTGAGCGTAGACGACGGCCACGTTCTAATACCCGCTCGTATTCTAGGTGAATCACATTCCTTCAATGTTAACATTCCGTTATTAACTTTTGTTGAACTTGCTCATTTTAACACCATTAATACCTACTACAGGTCCCGCTCGCGCTCTCGTAGTCTATCACCTCGAGGAAGAAGTTTCCGTAGACCTCGGCAATTTCAAAATCGGTATCATCCGTATCAACAACAACAACAACAAGGGTATCGAAATCACCGGGGTGGTAGAGGACAAGGTAATCCAAGATTTTTCAGGGGATATAATAGCTCTGTGAGACGGCCATTTACTAGAGGTGGATATGGAGGACAAGGACAAGGGAGTCCAGACCATCGGAGTAAATTCCGGAATACTTTCAGTCGAACACCATCCGTATCACCGAAACGAGGTGAGCGATCAAGTCGCTCACCACGTCGTAGTAATCGTGAAAGAGATCATCGTCGTAGTCCAAGCTCCAAATCACCAACTAAAGTAATCTCACTAAAACTTACGGAAACCAAAGCTTACTTATATTATTACTATTACGTAGAAAAGTGGATTAAAATTGTTGCAAAGCTAACCGCGAGCTCTTGTTTCTGGTTCCAGACAATTCCGTCAATTCCCGACTCCAAACATCGCAGAGAAGACAAAGATGCCAAGAATCGTTCTAGCTCTGATCTAAACAAATCTGAATCCGATGCTGTGGCTGTGAAGGCTGTGAGTGCTACAGCGGAAATGGAGAAATTACTGGACAAGCGAAATGCAGAGAAAAAGGAAGAAATGAGGAAAAGTAATCCAGACTTTTTCTTGGTATCTTAAAATAGTAAATCCTGCATGAACCAACCGGAGATGTTTTAGCTCATATAATTTTATGTGCCTTCTTCGGCTAAAACCTTTTTTCTTCTTTTTTTAGTACTTTTTTTGACTATGTATTTCTTACATTGACCTTTTATAGTTTAAGATTTTTTTGACTATTAGTCCATTGAATAAATTTTGTCGTTCATCGAATTTATTTGCTTCAATGTCAATGTTTTTCTTGAAATGTTGTAAATATTCAATAAATTGAACGTTTAGCCATATTACTTGATTAAGTACGTTTACAAATTTTTTATTTCCCATTGTTTACCATGATACCATGAATCACTTTTCACTTTCACCAAATCGTGAAATGAGTAACAAAGAGTTTGCATCGCATGCAAAATTCCACCTATAAATGAAACAAACAACGCGACTGACTGCCTGCGTCTGCATCAAAATCGCGTATTTTTGCGGTTTTCGTGGTTGCTTCTCGGCGCCGAGTTTCCGTAGTTTAAAACTCGGGTCTTCACAAGCAGCAACAAAAGTAAAAAGCTCGCTTGTCCTTCCTTTTGGTTTGCTCGATGAGTTGCGAAACGAACAAACCAGAGCAGAGTTTTTATTTAATTTTTATAACCGTGTTGTGTTTTAAAATGTTAAATACTATTCTTTCATGTAGTAATAATTAAACCTGTTTTACAATGGGATTTACCGAATTGGTTTCCGGGTTGAGCGACAACCCGTATTTCGGAGCCGGTTTCGGATTGTTTGGTGTTGGTGCCGCTGCTGCGTTTCTTCGAAAAGGCATGCAGGTTTGTAAAAATTAATCAATGTTAGTTTAGTTCATTGGCCGGATTACATGGGATCATGGGCATGGGACATTAAAATTTGAAAAAGTAAAATGGAATTTGCGTTTTGTGTGTGTTAGATTGGAATGATATATTTCCGTCGACATCATATGGTCACATTGGAGATTCCTTGTCGGGATAAAAGTTACTCTTGGGTTTTAAATTGGTTAACTGTTAAAGGAGCTCGTGGAACTCAGCATTTGTCAGTCGAGACGTCGTACGAACAGAAAGAAACGGGGAAGATTCTTACAAAGTTTTCCTTTATTCCCAGTATTGGTACTCATTTTTTCCAGTAAGTTTCTTTTCTTGAAGAAGCTAATGTGACAAAATACAGGTCGGGTCGGGTGACACTGACATGATATTCGATTGGAATTTGTTGTCATTTTAGGTACAATAACACATGGATAAGAACAGAGCGAACTCGGGAACAACACACGCTGGACCTTCACATGGGTGTTCCATGGGAAACAGTCACGTTTACAGCGTTGGGTCATAATCGTCAAATGTTTTATGACATGCTGGAAGAAGGTGACGAGAGTCAAATGTCAGACTTTTAGAAGTTTCACTTTTAATGAAGTTGAAAAGTATACTAACTTTGTATAATCGTAATCATTATATACAGCTCGTCTATTGGCCATGGAACAATTTGCTGGGAAGACTGTCACTTACGTTGCAATGGGCTCTGAATGGCGACAATTCGGACACCCGAAAAACAAGCGTCCTTTGAAATCTGTCGTTCTTGAGACTGGACTACGAGAGCGAGTTGTTCAAGATGTAACTGAATTCCTTCAAAATCCTTCCTGGTATTCTGAACGAGGTAATTAGACAGGATTAGATTGCTATTTAATGTGCAGTGCGTAGCACAGTTCTCATGAAAGATAACTAGATAACGTTTCAAAATTCTAGGTATTCCTTATCGGCGTGGCTACTTGTTCTACGGTCCTCCTGGATGTGGAAAGTCTTCCTTTATCACTGCCGTTGCTGGTCATTTGGACATGGGGATTTGTGTGCTCAATCTTTCTGACAGAAGTCTCACGGATGACAGATTGAATCATTTGCTTTCGGTTGCACCACAACAAACTATAGTACTGTTAGAAGATGTGGATGCTGCCTTTGTTTCACGTGAAGATTCTGACCGAGGTATCAATCATTCAATGAAGATTTATAGCAATGTTGTGTTATGGTGTTATGCATTACGAAAGTTTAATATCCTGTTTTTTTGCCAGTTAAAACTGCATATGACGGATTGAGTCGAGTTACGCTTAGTGGATTCTTGAATTGTTTGGATGGTGTTGCATCTTCGGAAGCCAGAATCTTATTTATGACTACAAATTATAAAGAGAGGTTAGTTAATTGCAATATGTAATCTGCTATTTTTAGAGATCTTGGAAAAGGGACTAGGTACTACAACAATGTATAATGTTTGTATGCATAGATTGGACCCAGCTCTAATTCGTCCAGGCCGTGTGGACTTTGAAGCACTATTTACGTACTGTGAAGGTCCACAAATTGTCAATTTGCATCGGAACTTTTACCCAACTTCAAAGCCCGAAGAATCAGAAAACTTTGCAAATCGTCTAATGGAATTAGGAGCCACTTCTAACATAAGTCCAGCATCCTTACAAGGCTACCTATTGCTCCATAAAAATTCTCCTGAAACTGCCATACAAAATGTCAATCATCTAGTCGACAGTGTTCAAGTCAAACCTAAGCCGAGGGCGTTACCTCACCTCGGTTAATTAATTTTATAATGTAACGTACACAATGACGAGTATGAGAATAAAGATCCAACTAGTGCTGAATTTTACACAATGTAAAAAAGTATTGTACACGACAACAGTGAATTTGTAGACAACATTTTTTTATTTCATAAAGGCCAATCCGCCGTTTTCATAAGAACAATACGCTGGGATTCCACATCACACTCTTGAAGGATACAGCAGCTGCAAAAAAATGATAAAAACATTGCTCATCCAGGACTATCAACTTTTATTAACAATATCGTTATAATAACTTGGACAAGGTAACGACATTTGTTAGCGACTTACAATTCTTACACGACGACCCATGGCATGGCCAGGTAGATTATGATGGAACTTGGCTCTGACGGACCCTGAGCAACCATGTGTCCTCGTAACCTTTCCCCAAATCACCCTGGTGGCTACCTTCGGCTTCTCCTTTCTTCCTCCGATAGACTTCTTTATCTTTGCCTGAATTTAACATAAAATAACTCATCAAAATACAATCGCATTTTATTTACACTGAACCAAATTCAGTAACTGACGTATTACATCATAATAATGTACTGCAACAAGGACATTACATGATTATGATTACATCCCGATCCCGAGACATGCCACATGCCAGCCAAAACTTTGGTAAAAGACATCCAATCAAAGAAAAAATAACCTTATAGACGTAGGCAGCTCGCTTTCCAACATAAAATCCTGCATCTTTCTGGTCTTGACAACCTTCCACCTTTAGGAGAGAAGTGTTCTCCCGTTGATTCCTCAACCCTCTTTTATAACCGGTGAAAATAGCCTTAGCGAACAATCGTCCCGGTTTATACGCTGGTCTAGGTTTTTGTGGCTTGGAAATGCGAACCTGAGTCAACAACAACAAAATTACACATCCAACTCTTGTAAACTCAATTTTACAATCAAAAAATTAAATATATCAACAACTCAATCGTAGTTTATAAATACCTTTTTAACAGGTTTACTAGCATCCTTAGCCTTAGGAGCAGCTGGTGCTGCTGCTTTAGCTGACTTCTTCGGAGCGGGTTTTTTCGCTGAATCAGCCATATTTCACCTTTAAAACAATTCCCAACATTATATATAATAATACCGTAAATATCAAAAAATGTTCAAACTTCGCAAAATACATCTTCATTTCACAAATTCTACAGTTTACAATCCAATTTTAATCACATTGTTACAACAAAAATACACACAAACCCCTACATTAAATACTAAACCATTACGACCATACCAAACACGAAAAAATACCCCAAAATCGGTAATCGAAAAGAAATTCAGACCTTCAAAATTGGATTTCAAAATGTACTATT
>JABASF010002437.1:0-14818 GCA_019776145.1 Harlomillsia oculata
ACGAGATTGAGGTTGTCTCCGTCATGGAAAAGCTAAACAACTCGTTAATTGCTATATGATGAGATAAGAGAGCTTTTACCGACACAGACAAAAAGACCTATCCGAATTTGTTTAGTTTGTTTTAATGTACATTTTGTGTTTGGATTTAATGGGCACGAAGTGCAATTCGACTTTGTTTTTAAGCGTGTAGTTTTGCATTTAGTACTCAAAAGAAAGCATTCAGATCTTGTATTCAGTGTCTTTCGTTTATTTTGGGTAGCTTTGTCTATTTTTACAAAGAGCAAAATCCTTAAGGTGTGTCAGTGTTTCAGACAAAGATAGCAGAAAGGCAAAACCAAAGCGTCTGCCAAGCGGAATGAGACAATTTGGCATTGTCTCGTGTTGTTCAACCGGGCAATTGGCTCGTTTCTCGTTAACCAAAAGAAAAAATAAATTGGGGTGGTCGCGTCTCATATGAGTCAGTCGCATTTGCGAAATCTCAAGGGAACGTCGTCGTTTTTTTTTGGAAATCCGATTTCCTGCAGACAGACAGCAAACACAGGCTAAATGACCTAAATCCATTGCATCTCATTACTTCTCAAAAACTCAATGAAAATCATCAGAGAGTTCATCTTTCATTGCTAGGCGAGGCCTGATGATAAACTTTGCTGCTGCGTCTCAAATTAGCTAAAGTTGCAGAGTCCACAATGTCATAAGACTTTTTTATATGATAGAATGAATTCGAATTTAGAACATATCATGTAATGAAACTTGTTATTTTTGGTATTTGATACTGGATTCGCGGACTTGTGACTGGACAAACTGGAATGGTCTGCTTCATGAGAAGAAGTCGGAAAAGAGTCGGGAGGAAAATGCGTCGCATTTTATTCATTAGCCGATACACGAAAAAGATGAATGAACTGTTAATGTGAGTCATGAATCATGAATGCAAAATATTTTCCTTCAAGCTTGACATTTGACCCTGTACATTAAAAAGGAGACAGTTTAATCTACAGGATAGGATACACGACTAAAAATAAACGTTCCGGGACAGAGTTAAACTGTACATTTTTGTACACACGCAACTTCAATTGAACACAACAATTATTATTTATTCAAAACTGTAGCTTGGACTATTAGCTTTTTATTGATAATCAACAAATGAGCTTTCCAGTCGCACTTTCCCATTTGACATCCAGTATGATTTTCTTTGGCAGTAAATCTGTTCCGAAGCAAAACAATTAATTAAAGGTACTTGAATGAGATTTGAGGTTTTTAAGCATGACTTTTCCCTTACTCGGATTGCGAACACGGACGCACTGAAATTCGCAAATGTTGTTATTGCGTTTTCCATCCGAGTCACATATCACAGGACCCAAGATTTTTGGACAATTACAACCGCCATCGTCTCCAGGACTCAAATCTCCTGCTGGATGAAGAATCTTTTCAACTATGTCTACTTTGATTGAATTCTTCTCCTGGAAACATTATATTTCGAACAAAACATTCAATTAAAACGAAAGCCCAATCCGTTTGCCGTTTACATTTACGCTGTTTGACCTTTGCTAACCTTTTCAGTGATATTGCCAACACTGTCAATGTCCCACTCGATATCTGACACTACAAAATGTCCAGGCTCGTCGTGAGCGCACACAGAGGAAATGAATACAAACATGGAAAGTATAGCAAAATGGTAGCACTGCATGTTTAACCTTGTTTGGAAAACTTATATGAAAAAAACGACTTTTTCTAAAAATCAATAGAAAAAAAAGTAAAAACAGCGACCTTTTAGCTCTCAGCCTCAGCACTATAAGTTCTAATCGGATGGTGAGCTGATACAGCACAAACCAATTTATAAAAACCCCATGACCTCTTCAACGTGTTTGTAAGTGTGTCAAATGCTGATGTGGTGTGAAGGTGAAAGTTATTATTAACTGCAGATCATTGAGAAAGTGCAAGTACAATAAAGTGCAGCAGCAGTGCATTGCAACCAATTTTAGGTTACAACTCCATTGACACAATTAAGTGTCAAACACCCGTTAAAATCTCAATATATCCAGATTCCTGGAGTGTGTCAACTGTCAACCTGTACTGTAAATCTGTCAACATGTCACATTTTACACTTTCCTTTGAATAACACGTCAATTTCAATTCAATCGTGTGCGTGTGGCATCTGTTTTTTTCAGTTTTTTGAGAACGCATGCATGCAAATCGACGAAGTTGAGCTCTTCCTGTTCAATAATCAAAATGCATTGTTTATTATCGATTTATATCATTAGGTGGTAATCTGGCAATGAAAAAATTTTTTAAATAGATTTGATTAATTTGAACAAGGAAAATCGTACGTGTGCGTACGCGTACGTGTACAGACAGACCTGTACAATTAAGTAATTGAAACTTAAAAGTCCAACTGTCCTACTATTATATTGCCGTATTGTAAAGGAAACGTTTACAAGATGTTTCACCTTGAAAAAAATGACAGTGCGCTGCATTTGAATTATCTTACGTGGAATTCCACGCAATCTTGCAGCAATCTTGTAAGAATCTCACTCTCACATCTCACATGAATTTCACATACGGTTTATTTCTTCATTTCGCCAAGTCATTCTGTCTGCTTATCAGAAAATTGTAACACAATAGTCATTATGTTAGCTACAGTTCAGTAAGTCAAGTCATTATTGTCATTATTAGTTAGTAATAATAATAATAATAATAATAGATTTATGCCGGTCATCCGTTTAAATCGTGTTAACAATAATAAACTTGAAATTAATACGTGTAGAAGTGTAGATTGTCATTTGTCAATGATATCGCAGTTCGCATTCTGTTGTCGTTGTCGTTTTACAGATTATCCATCCACAGGAAAATCAATAAATCCATGCTGAAAATATACGGATTACTGTATTCTCAATCAACTCAAATGAAAAAGGAAGTCGCAGAATTAAAGGATTCAGAAGATGGAACTGGATTATGCAGAGTTTTTGAAGAAATTTTGCCAATGTCAATTGTTACTGAAATTCTCAAAAAATTAGATTCCATTGGTTATAAAGTTGTGGGGTCTGTGTATAGTTGTAATGATGACGTTTATATATGGAGTCTTCAGGGGTAAAGAAAGTAAAGATTAAATAAACTTGTAAAGAGTAAAGGGTTTACAGGTTTACTTGATCATAAATCCTCTTTAAAAGTATTTTTACCATACTGGGAATGCTGCATAAATGTGCATGCTGCACACATTAGTACTTTAGTACATTATCTATAATTTAATTGAATTATAAATAAAAAGTACGAGAAAAATGTATTAAAAATCATTGAACTGTCGTTCAATTGCACAATTTTTACCATTTGCTTGAAAGGAGAGGATAAACAGAATACATGCGTGCTTTTATGCTTTTTGAGAACTTAATAATACGCGCGTAGTCCGATAAAGAACGGTGATGATTATCTGCCGAATCCGAATTCGGATAGTGAGTCGAGTCCTCCGAACTTACAGCGCGGCGGTGCTGGTTGAACTCGAACTTACAGATGTTTTGACATTTGAGTGACAGTTTTAGCATTTTTATTTTTGTAGTTAGCACTAATACAATGAATATTACATTAAAATCATAAGGAAGCAGAACCCATTATAACTTTTCCACAATGACGATCTGCACTTTAATGTCAGTTCGATAACAGAGACATTTGTTATTATCTTATTATGCTAATTTTACCAGGATGGTTGCTTGTTCTCATCTTGTTGCTTGTATTGTTTATCAGGCTGACATACGAAATTTACGACGGCAGTATTGGAAACTCTCAACTTCCCCTTTTGTCATGGACAATTTCCATTTGTGGCTTGACTGAACTTCAAAGAAAAGGAATGAGAAAGTTTTATCCAGAATTACAAGACGGTTGCGGAGAAGTGTTGATGATTCAACGTAATACCAAACAAGCATCGGGTTCACTGAATTTAGTGAGTACTTTGGCCGTTGCGACTACATTTTTAAATTGGTTGGATCATCATGAGGGATTCAAAGTTGTCGCTGCCACAGTTGACAGTTCCACGTACAGTGGCGGAGTGACCAAGACGCATATTTGGACACTCCAAATATCAACGTCGTCATTGTAAAATGAATGCATTTCCTTGATTTCCTACTATAAGTTGAAGTTGTCAGTTGTCACTACGATTTTAAATATTGAATATCGAAACGCACACTTTTATTGCGATTATGAAATGCGAAATAAGAAATAATGCAACCTTGTGAATACATTTCACGTAATAAATGTATTATGTATGGATTTCTGTATACGTATACGTAATAATAAAAATAATAACAAACAGAAAAATACAGAACTCTTCACTTTATTAGCCAATTTTATTTAAGCTCGTCCTCCTTATCTGCTAAATAAAATGGATTCTTCCTTCGGTCCGCTTCATTCTGAGGATCAGAAAATATCCCTTTATCATCCGTCCGAAACCTGATTACCTGAGTGTTCAGTGTTTACTGTTGATAAACATTATGGAATCTCTACCCAAGTCCAAGGATGATTGTAATCAATTAAAACCTTGGAATTACACATTAACCAATTGAATGCATAAAAATTAAGCAATATTGGAGTTTAATGCAGCTGTCGTTTGTGATTTAAATACTTTAGAGAGTTCCATTCCAGCGTTCCAAGCTTAATTATTTCACACTTTGAGAAGGAACATTAAAATCTCGTTTGAAATGCATTAATGGTTTAAGGGTCTGTTTGAATGTACTAAATTACTAAAGACTATAAAGTGTACATTTTTGAAGTTATGATCTAGTCTTGAAGGTCCTGAACAGCTTCGTTGATTAATTGGAAATAGAAAGTCTGGTATTTTTAAGTGCTATTTCGTCGAGTTGTTTTTACTGTGTAAAATTGTGGTTTTCAATTTTCAAGCAAAAATGTACAATATCCTTCGTCGATCGAGCAATGAAGGCACTTGTGCCATGTCGATTTGCATTTTTCAGTAGGGTCATTTCCTAATTTTAGTTTTCAATCATTAGTTAGTCATTAAATAACTATATAACAGTTTCAGTTGCAACTTGCAATGTTGCAATAATAAGATATCCAAATTCCAAGTTTTTATAACTTATATTATAATGTTATAAAGTTATGTAAAGTTATAATATTATAATCTTCATTTTATCTTAATTTAAATAATTTTTTACATTTATTGCTTATTAGGATGACTTACGATTTTGAAGAGCGGCTTTTGGGATCTCAACCTTTACCCGTTGTTTCATCCAATATTGGGATATACGGGCTAAGTCAAGAAATCCGAGAGTCCATGAAAACAAAGTTTACTTCATTGCTGTCCCACGATCTTGAAGCTGAGACATTAACAGCCATAGAAGACAACAACAACAACAGCAATGGTGATGCGAAATTGAATTTATCCCATGTAATGAAAACTGCAACAACGCTTTTGAGTCATCTTAGCCAAATTGGATTCAAGATTGTGGCATCGAATGCAGAAAGCAATAGCTCAAATGGTTACATTACAAAAACGCTTTCCTGGACGTTGCAAAAATGATGAAGTTTTCTTGTGATAAACTTTACAATAATTAAAGTTAATTTAAAGATTTTTGAGTAAAAGTAAGCGTGGTAAAAGATTAAAGTTGAGTCAATTGTATTAAAAGTTTGGGGCAATATGTGAAAAGAGAGAAAACGGGGCAATGCTGGAAATGCCTAGTGCAAAACTAAATTTTCTAAGGAGGTTCCACGAACCAGCTTTTGCAATTGTGGGTTTACAAGGCGAATTCGCAAGGCTGACAACCACCGCGTAACCTTGCATTGCGCAAATAATGCGGGGGCTTTTGCCCCAGTCGACATCGTCGAAACACGGCTGCTCACACACAGGCGATTGTACAAAACCAAAAGCTTCCAGTCCACTTTCCCATATACGATATACTGGACACGGGAAAATTGAAACCCACTGGAAAAGCCGACTTTCTCCGCTCGGGGAAAGTGCGACAGCTGAAGTTCATTTCTCACCGTTTCGACTCTCTCGACATCTCGACAGGCTGTGTATTTTATGTTTGTGTACCTTCCACGTTACCTTTTACGGCTTACGCTAAACTCATCCTGAGTTTCACTTTTCACAAATAAACTCCATCTTTCTCAATTTAGTTCAGTCCTTTTTTGTAAACATGTTCTTTATTGTTTACTATTTCCTGTCTTCTCTGTACCCAATCCTTTATGTTGAACACATGTATTCAAAAATTAAGCAGTAAATCTGCCATTCGTGAAATACAACGTACGTTTTCTGCATTCTCATTTAGCTTTGTCAATGATCTTTCAATGTCACGCTGAAAGTATATAAGTTACAGTGAGTTGTTACCTATATTGCTTATGTTATGCATGAATATTTCAGCATCGCAAGAGATTCGACGCACATCACATCTGCATTGCACAATTTTATAATTAAATTGCACCGTTTATTGAGTTTGTATTCTACAGATTCCTGAAGATTAAATTAAAAACTGTTCACGTGTGCAACACGGTACGAAATGATGATAAGAGTACACGGAAACCGGGAATACGACACATTAATTATCACTATCAGTGGCTAATAAAAGAAAGTATAAATCATTTATTTTAATCTCGTGGGAACTGTAATAAAAACCAGACTGTGAGTGCCTTAACACACTTAACAGAACAGACACAATAATAAGTTGTTCAACGCAGTAAAGGATCGTCATTAGTTATCAAATCGTTGTCGTCGCTCTTCTGTGAATATTATTTGATTCAAGATGAAGCATTTTGGATATTTAAAATGGGCGTTTTCCCTTTTTCTTATTTTAAAAAGTGCTACGTCAGCCATAGAACTAAGCCACGGCAGTTCCATAACATATGAAGATGTTCAAGATAGACTGCACCGTCCAAGACAACAAGAAGTTGACGATCCTGTGAAGTTTGCAGATTTCTTACATGATAAGTTTCCTGATGACTTTCTATGGGGTTTCGCCACAGCAGCTTATCAGATCGAGGGTGGCTATGATGCTGATGGTAAATTACAAAAGTTCATTACGCTATCAATTAAATCGAGACGTTAGTTTCAATTCGGGTTGCTTAATTAAAGGGAAAGGTGAAAGCATCTGGGATAAATTCACACATAGAAGTGTAAGTCCGATTGCTGATAGAAGTAACGGAGACATCGCATGCGACTCCTACAACAAGTACAAGGAAGATGTGCAGCTTTTGAAGAGTCTTGGGGTAAAGTGATACATTGTAATGTTTGCAGTATACTGACAAGTGTCGGCTAAAATTGTAATTAAATTTGTAATTGCTACAGGCGAAAGTATACAGATTTTCCATTTCCTGGTCTCGAGTACTTCCATATGGTGTTTATCAATCGGAAGCAGACGTGAATGCAGCGGGGATACTATATTACAATAATTTAATTGATGAGCTCTTGGCCAACGGGATTGAGCCGATGGTCACACTTTATCATTGGGACTTGCCTCAACCACTTCAAGATTTGGGAGGATGGCACTGATGAAATGATTGTAGAACATTTTGCAAATTACTCCCGGCTTGCTTTCCAATCCTTTGGAGATCGAGTCAAAAAGTGGATCACTATTAACGAACCTTGGGTCATTTGCATCAACGGGTACTCTGAAGGATCCATAGCTCCAGGGATAAGCGACAGGCCTATTACTCCTTACAATTGCGGACATAATATCATTAAATCTCATGCTGAAGCTTACCACATTTATGTCAATGAATTTAAAAACAAACAAGGAGGTGTTTGTGGTATTACTCTTGATTCGGGATGGTATGAACCAGAAAATCCGGATGATCCTGAGCACGTTAAAGCAGCAGAGAGAGCGATTCAATTTAAGGTAAATCGGCATACTATAATATGCAAGTTGATATTTGATTATGGTGAGGAAATCATGGTTATGGTAATTTTAATTGCAGCACGGATGGTTTGCTAGTCCAATCTTTTTTGGAAAGTATCCGGACGTAATGAGCGAGCTCATTAAGGAGAAAAGCGAAGCAGCAAATCGCAGTGAATCCCGTCTCCCGGAATTTACACCTGAAGAATCCTTAAGGATTACAGGTTTGGGGTATAAGACTTAAGGGTCCACTGTAAATCAAGTAACTGAAATAAATGTCTGACATTAGGAACTTATGATTTCCTCGGTTTGAATCATTACACGACCGAGTTGGTGGAACCGTTCAATCACACGGCAGAAGGATGGTTTTACGATCAAAATACCAAAACAAGACAAGATAATGCATGGCCAGCAGCAGCTTCAGGCTGGTTGAAAATGAATCCTTGGGGATTCCGGAAAGTCTTGAAATGGATTAAGGATACCTATGGAAATCCGTTGCAATTGGTCACAGAAAATGGGTTCAGTGATCACGAGCATATTGGGCTCACGGATAATCGTCGCTGCAATTACTACAACAATTACATCAATCAAATGCTCAAGGCGATTAAAGTGGACGGGTGTAACATTTCTGCTTACACTGCTTGGAGCTTGATGGACAATTTCGAATGGGCAATGGGATACACGTATGGAAAAAATTTAACTGCTTCAAAATTGATTTCAAAGTTCAACTGTTCCATATCCATAACCATTTGAAACTTTACTTTTAGCGAAAAGTTTGGGGTTCACTGGGTAAATTTTACGGATCCTAATCGAACTCGTATCCCCAAAAAATCGGCGAGTCTTCTGAAAGACATTTTTGCTAACAATGGATTCGTGGAGCCCACAAAGAATATGATACAAGGGACGTTCGCGAATGATTTTAAATGGGGGTTTGCGACTGCATCTTATCAAATTGAAGGAGGATGGAATGCCAACGGTAATGAAACATTAAGTCAATATAATCATAATCATACTTACAAGTTACATGATTCCGATCTCCAACATTTTTAGCAATATTTTCAATTTTTAGGAAAGGGCGAAAATATTTGGGACAATTTTACTCATAAGGTTCCAAGCCCGATTTATGACGAGAGCAATGGTGACGTTGCTTGTAATTCATACGCGAATTATCAGACCGATGTCCAGCTTTTGAAAAGTGTTGGGGTATGATGAGACATTTGTCATTGAAAGTGTTTTCAAGAAGGTAGTTCTGATCAAAGATTTCGAACAGGTGGACTTTTACCGTTTCTCTCTGTCCTGGTCGCGAATTTTACCAAAGGGAACGTATTCTGGACCCAATGACATTAATCCAGACGGAATACAATATTACAACAATCTAATTAACAAATTGATTGAAAATGACATTCAGCCAATGGTGACATTGTACCATTGGGACTTACCACAACCAATTGAAGACATGGGTGGCTTCAGAGATGAAATTCTTATCGGTCATTTCACAAACTATTCTCGAGTTGCTTTTGAACATTTCGGTGACAGAGTGAAAGACTGGATAACTTTTAATGAACCATGGGTCATTTGCGTCCTTGGGTATGAAAACGGTGTGAATGCTCCTGGTGTAGTGGATCCTGCTACTGGAACTTACAAATGTGGACACAATCTCCTTAAATCTCATGCCAGTGCTTATAGATTGTACGAATCGGAATTCAAAGCAAAGCAAAAGGGTCGGGTCGGGATTACACTCGATTCCGGATGGTACGAACCGGAAAGTCCAGAAGATATTACATATAGGGAAGCGGCGGAACGGGCCATTCAGTTCAAGGTAATTATTATAAATTGATATGAATGCATTCTTAAAAGACTGTTTTCCAATCTTTTTGATCTGTATTTAGCATGGTTGGTTTGCAAGTCCCATATTCTTCGGAGACTACCCGGAAGTAATGAGAACTATTATCGGAAGGAAAAGCCCACCGAACGAGTCAAGATTACCCACATTTACTCAAGAATGGAAAACCATGCTTAGAGGTTCTTGGGATTTCTTAGGATTGAATCATTATACAACGGAATTAGTGTATCCTCAAATGAGCTCAAGCGTCGGCTGGTACGGCGACCAGGATACTAGAACTTACCAGAATCCTGCATGGACCAAATCAGCATCAGATTGGCTGAAGCATGTTCCATGGGGCTTTAGAAAATTGCTAAATTGGATTAAGGAACGTTATGGAAATCCAGAATTACTCGTCACTGAGAATGGTTGGAGTGATGACGACAAGATTGGACTTGGTGACACAAAGCGACAAGATTATTATCGTGAGTATATTAATGAAATGTTGAAAGCTGTGAATGAAGATGGATGTAACGTCACGGCTTACACTGCCTGGAGTCTCATGGATAATTTCGAATGGGGAATGGGTTACTCGTAAGTTACTCGTAAGAAGTTTCCGTTTGCACTCTGTCCTATAAGTTGAATTAATTAAGCCTCGGGTTCATGTTTCTGTACTAGACGGCGATTTGGAGTTCATTGGGTCAACTTTACAGATGAGGGTAGACCAAGAATCCCCAAAGGATCAGTTAATGTGCTCAAAGAAATCATTCAGAACAATGGGTTTCCAGCTACGAGCACGCCAAAGCCAAACACAGCGGAATATGTGTATACGAATGGTATTCTTCTAGTAATTGGAAGCATCTTACAATATATTTTATAAGTTAACCTTTCCAGGTACAACAAACTATACATTATGCAATTCATTATTTTTAAATATTGTAAATGAAACAAGAAAATATCACGTTCAAAATAATAGTTGGTTTTATTTGTTTGTAATTGATGTATTAATTGTTAATTCAAAATGCACAATATATTGCTGTCGCCAGAATTACGGATCACTGTCCTGTCATTTATCAATTTAATCAATCCAAAACTCTGCCTTTCGTTGTCTCGCTGGACGTTCATGACATTGACAATTTCCAGTCTTCATTAATGAGCACTCCTGGTTTACGAATCACCATCGGACTATCTCCTTCCCATTCCAACGTAACAGAACCCACAGCTATAAAAAGTTAACGATAATTCATTATTATTGCCGAACAAGCTTTGATTGATCCATTAGTGACATCCAATATGATAAGACTTACATTTGCTTGCTATTTTGACTCCACTTGGCTTATGTGAATAACCAAGTAAAACAACTCGCTCTAACCATTCGGTCGTCTGATACGAAGAATTTGGGTTCATGACTCTGCAATAATGCAAATGCACTCTTGTAATTACATTTAATCAAGCCTACCGAGTAGCATTTAATTTCGTCATGACTGTGCTAACTTACTTCGATTCTAATACATTATTCTTGAACGTGAACTCAATTTTTAAGAAAGAGCCCGATTGATAATCGAACGTTTCTCCGTCATCAATATAAAGCGAACCCTTGGCTTCGCCCTAAAACAGACAAATAATACTCAGTCAGTTGTATAGATTATGAAAGTCATTTACCACTACCACTCATTGAATTAAAGCTTACGTTGTCATCTAAAGCCACAAAGAGAGTATAAGGATCTTTCCGCATTAATTTGGCGGCTCGACGTATTCTCTGCTTAGTTGGAATGATTGTTCCAGCTTTTTGGAATACAGGAATCTATAAACAAACCAGCACATATATAATATAATAATATAATGGATATCACATTTCACATCATCATGTCATCAGAAGAAGTCATCACTAATATGCGATATGCAACTGGCATTAATTATTATAACTATTCAAAGAATAAAATACAAAAAACCTTACGGTGTCATCGTTCACGGGAATAGAATGAGTCCCAGCCTCATACTTTTTGTACGTATAGAAATCGTACCAATCATTTTCCGGTAAGTACACTTGCACACTTGTAGCTCCTTGCTCTGTGACTGGATGTACCAAAAGTGCTTCTCCTGATATGTGAAAAATTAAGTTTAACATTTTGCGTATTAATTTTAAAATTTTTATAATGTTTAGGATTGCAAGCTCACCAACTAAATGTTGATCTTGCATAGCAAACGTTTTTTCATCCTTTGCGTAATGAACCCAAAGTGGGCGCATTGAAGGCATTCCAGTTTCTTCCGTTTCTTTGAAAATGGTATACCAGTATGGCAAGAGAGCATAACGTTTCCTCACAGCCGAACGAATTAAGGCCGTAATTTTATCTCCAAAAAGCCATGGTTCTCTTCGTTTAGTTTCAATATGAGCATGGTTTCTCATGAATGGCTGAAATGCTGCAGCCTGTAAATGTAAGATGATTACTAAATTACTATAATATTACTTTTAAGGACACATCATAACCACATTAACAGAAAACTGTTGGAATTTTCCATCTTTCGACCACTCACCTGGTACCATCTGAGCATTAGTTCTGCATCAGGATTTCCAAAAAATCCACCAATATCAGCACCACAGTGAGATATCCCAACAACACTCAAGCTTAAGCACATCGGAATTGACATCTTCAAATGACCCCAGTCTGCTTTGTTGTCTCCGGTCCATACAGCAGCATACCTATCAATTAAAAATTAAAATAGTACCTATAATAATGATTTCGTAACGTAGAATATAGATTATACACATTCAGATTTTGGGTGGGAATCAAATCAGTGTACCGCTGCGTTCCAACAAAGTGTGCTCTAGTCAAGATGAAAGGGCGCAGCCTATTATCGGATCGCTGTAGTTGACCTTCAAATGTAGAAACAACCTATTAAACAACACGAAATAACAAAAATGACATTATAGTTTGGTTACTACCAGTGTACCAGGTAAAAACGGCCATCAAAGCTGGAAAAGTCTACTTTTAAAGCCATTAATGAACTTTTTAGTTTCTACCTGCAGTAGTCCATAAAGATTATGAACATCTCGATGCTCCCAATTTCCATAATGGACCATGTCCTTTGGCATTGTTGTTTCAGGCCCGTTGAAAACTGAAGGTTCGTTCATGTCATTCCAAGTATACAAATCCAATGTTGAAGGATAATTTTGAAGTTCAAAGCGCGATGCCCAATACTTTCGAACTTTTGGATCAAAGAAATCTAGATACGAGGATGATCCTGGCCAACACCAACCTGAAAAAATGTTAAAAACGCATAAATCATTTAAACGCAACTATAATTAACAGGTTTGATTAAACCTTTCAACGCAAATAACAAATAAGCAGTCCGTATTGCTTAAAGGAATCATCCTGAATCGTGACATTTTACCTTCATAAACTTTGCCGTGCTTATCTTTGACATAAAGGTCTTGAGCAAGGGCATCCTCATGAAGGAAGAATCCAGATTCGCGTTTGATATGGGGATCAATAATGGTTACCATTTTTCTCCCCTTCGAGCTAATGTTTTGAATCATTTCGACCGGATGTGGAAACTTGTGGTTATCCCAAGTAAAGTATCTAAAAATATGGACAGTAAATCAATAGTTCCAATTCCAATCATGTTGTGCCAAATTAGAAATTGAAGAGAGCAATCGCACTTTTTGCCATCGGTGTGTTCAATGTCCAGCCACAAAGAATCGTACGGAATATCATGTTTATCAAAACCGTCATCCACGTTACGAACATCCTCTTCATCATTATAATTCCATCGGCACTGGTGAGAAGCAATTGCCCACGTCTAAAAAACACAGTGCTATTTTAATGCAATTTTTACTGGATAATTTGATTACAAAACGTTCAAGAATTCACCTGTGGTAGAGGAGTTGTTCCTGAAACGGCAGCATACTGCTTGAAAACGTCTGCAGGACTAGGTCCCATAAAGAAGAAAACATCGATGATACCAGATTCACTCATCCACCTTGTTTTTCCTTCCTTTTCTTCAGACGAGCCTAATTATTAAAAAAATGAGGACTTCGATGATAAATGTGTTATTTAAACTGTTCAGACAGGAAACGCCTCTAGAAAGTTGTACAACATTTCGAAAACTTAAAAGAGCAAAAAATAAATAAATACACCCAAAGGAAATTCAACCATCGCAATGCAGTACAACTTTGTACACAGAGACCAAAGCATGCAAAAAAACTGAAGAACCGAAAGCATTGGTAAGCTACAGCCCGAAATACCAAGAAACAAAAGCACTAACTATCCGTTTGTCCACCCGCCTGTGGCAATTTACGCCGAAATTTGTTGAAAACGTCTAGAATAGAACAAACAAGAAGAGTCCGGACACAGTCAATGCTTGCATGTATTATGTAAGCACTTTATTGCAAAAATGCGCACGGTGCCCGCATTTTCCTCGAAAATAATAAGATCCCAAAAAAGGCATAAATAAAAAGCATCGTAAAACAAGTTATCAAGCATTTATTGTCCACGGAATGTCAGTATTTCACCTCCCACAAGGTTGACAATGGAATCAACTATTCCCCCACCTCCAACATTGACATCAACCCATGTCTCCGCTGCGTTCAGCCATAGTACTCCAACCGTAACGTCCGTACTAAATACATTTCAAAAACATTACTAAAATTGCACTTCCTTACAGTAACCTGATAACCTTCCTCTTATTAGAACAAGTCCAGTATTATATTAATTACCTGTGAGCCAGCATATAAGGCACAGAACCATATAATCCCATTCCATTGTCCAGTTCATATTCAAATACGTCCAAGTTGTATAGACGATAGGGTTCTCCATTTCTATTAAAAGAACAAAACACGTGTAATCAAATCATAGCAGTGCGTGTGTATCAACTATTAAAAAATCATGATCCAGTTCAAAGCTCTCGTTTTCAATTCAATTTACCTTGTGTCACGAAGTCGAAAATTGTCTGCGTGTTCCGGGATTCCGTATAGATTTTGTGTTTGTGGAAAATCAATGTCCACTCCTATTGATTCC
Organism: Harlomillsia oculata; assembly: GCA_019776145.1. Classification (NCBI taxonomy): domain Eukaryota; kingdom Metazoa; phylum Arthropoda; class Collembola; order Entomobryomorpha; family Oncopoduridae; genus Harlomillsia; species Harlomillsia oculata. Next base: position 14,667 of record JABASF010002437.1, read on the forward strand.
GGACCTCGAGGTTTACTGTCAGTTTGGCCTCCAAAGTACTCTTCCCACATTGATGGTTCTTGTTCTTTCTCTGGTTCTTTCACTGCATTTTCTTCTCCTTCCTTAGGTTCATCGTTGCTACAAGTTATCAACATATGAAATTAGTACTTTCC
>JABASF010002438.1:0-14812 GCA_019776145.1 Harlomillsia oculata
AAACCCTACAAACTAACAAATACTTTTATTAATTAGAAGGAAATGTGAAATGTGGACTCAAAATTGAAAGAACTTACGTTTCAAAAAAACTTTCCTTGAACGTAAAGCTGGCGAAAATGGAAACACTTGTGTTGTATGACGTCAGAACAACGGAATCCGGTGATATTTTGAAATGAATAGATTCGTCACCACAATGTACCAAAGTTTGAACACATTTGCTCCAAACTGCCAACAAGAACAAAAACAATGAATCATGGTATTTGTATATTATTAAAATTGACTCAAATGTTGGCTCTTAAAACTAAAGTCATACTACTCAATTATATGTCGTTGAAATTTACATTATCAGTTACAAAATTATGAGAATGATTAATGATTTAATTAACAATACTTACATTGTATATTAGACCCTCTAATACTGAACTCAGCGAACTCTCTCTCACTATCGGTCATCTTTGTTAAGATTAGTAATATCAGCTGGAACGTTGACGAGGTTAACACTTTGGGACAAATACAACCAAAGCCATATAAAACGTAGCTAAATCTTGATCTTGAAGAACTAAATTTTGAACAGCCAATATATCTCAAAAACAAAATCCCATCAAAAATAACAAAGTATCAGAAGTTCAGAATCAGGAATGACAAGAACTTGTCGGCTGTCGTCGTGTCGGTTCCATTCCCGCTCTGGAAACTCACTTTCTTATTCACATGAAAGAGGGACCAAATATTACGTCCACAAAATGTGTGCCTGCATTCGCTTTGTTTCTTTTTGCTTACACCATCCTTCATGAAATTTTTCAAAATACAAAAACTACTAACCATATGCAAATGACCAAAATGAAAAAAAACCAACAAGCTCCAATTATTGCATATAAAAAATTATAGGATGAAATAGCTGTATAATAATCTATCAACCTTCGGAAATCCCAAAACTCCTAATATAAACTGTATTTACGCATACTTTTATAACAAACTAATAAAAATGTATGGATTTACTGATTTATATATTTATATTACACATTACCAACGTAACCGCATTCGTGCTTTTTTTGCCATCGACGACGATGCTTTTAAAAAAGCTAAAAAAGGATACTTTTGGAATTTGGATGCTTTAGTTTTTAAAGCTTGTTTTTACATTAAAACAAAGTTTCAAAGCCGATAAATAAAAAAATTCCCTAAAATAGCATCCAAAAGCAGTTTTTCAACAAAAACGAAGCTTCAACACTGATAAAATAAAAAATGTCTTTAAAATAGCATCAAAATCGGAACGCATTGTCTGCCTTTAAAATCAAATAAACAATTACCTTGTATAGTCATTTATACAATTTCTGCCCATTACTTTGTGCTGAGTTTTTCTTTCTAATTTGACTTTTTACGATTTATTCTTTTTTATGCCTTTTCTACCCAGTTTTTGATGATTTATGCTTTTTTATGCTTTATTTTACCTTTCTTTGGTCTTTTATGCATTTTAATGCTTTTGGATGCTTTTTCCCAAAATTATGCTTTTGGGTGCTTTTAAAATTTGCGAAAAAGATATTTGGGATCCTTATTTTTTGTAACAAACTGACACGGTAACCATAGTTCAATTCTTCAGGATGCTTTTGGAATTTTGGATACTTTTGATTACCTTGCACATTACGACATTACCCAAATTACCAAGTTCCATTTTCATGTGTATAAAACGTACAATTTAACATTACACTACATGTTTATGCTAAAGGGAAAGAAGAAAGAATACATAAATTGTAATGTTATGCATGGATTGTGGATTATTTATGCCCTTTTTTGACCTTTTTACATAAAGGTTGAAGGGAAGCCTACAAAAAGTGCTGGACAGGCAAAAACAAAGAAACTTGAAGCTGTGACTTTGACTTTTCATGTCATAATATTTGTATGTTTGTTATAGGAAACCGTCGTTGAACATCATCATCTCGTCCTGTCGTACAGAAAAATGCACTCCCTTTACTTGCTTGTTTCATTGCTTCTCTTCAGTCTTCAGTCTTCACTTCGACTTGTTGTTTTCGAGGACGGAAGGAGCGTTAGATCTTCTCTGCGTTGTGCGTTGTGATTTTCGTGCTTATGTTATCGTATGTGTCGGTCAGAGTTTTGTCTCGTTGAGTATTAAGGATTTATGGTGTTGAGTTCTTTGTCAAGGTTTACCGACGAAAGTTAGTACTAAAATCTCACGAAAAATGTTGTTATCTCGCGTCATTTGAGACATTTTCTTTTTGAGAACCAAAGAATCTCTGTCAGTACTCTAATAACAGCTTTGTGTGGGAATAGTATGTGGTTAGTCTGGTTAGTTTTAGTTCGTATATTTATGTCAGACCCCCAATCGTCAACGGTCTTTTGTAGCGTAAAGACAAAGGTTCTTTTTGAGATTTTACCCGTGTCGTCGGGAATCACGGTAAGAATTTTCAAAATAATTTTGGATTGTTTATATTTATCTAGTAGATTATAAAAGTTGGAAAAGTTGTGTTAGCATATTTTGAATTTAAAGTTAGGTTTTTCTTAGGTTCCCCGTAGATTAATGTTAATTTACTGATAATGCATTGCTGAGACAGACGGAATTTCTCAAGGATTTGTGATATTTGTAGGACCACAGGATGTTAGCTTCGCACAAGCGTCCTGATTTTGTGTGTGAAGAAATGGAAGAAGAATTAGGGAAGATAATTGCAAAGGAAAAACGCCAATCGCTCGTTCATCGGTACAACAAGCACAAAATTGTGAACGATTCAGTCAGTGCCTGGATGAGTGGCTTGTCGGAAAAACAGAGAATGCGGATAAGGTACTTTGACGTGGTGAAAAAAACGCAATATCACTGCTACTTGGTCAGGTTGGCCTGGGAAAGACTGGATCCGTACTGGTGTGTTAAGCTGTTGAATGAGAACGGTCTCCAAATCTTGGATCCGGAGAAAGAAGAGACGGAACGGATTGAGATGCAGGTAGAACAATGAACTTTTAGTTCTTGTAATGACAATGATATAAATATAACGGTCAATGGTTAACTACTGGACAAATAAACGACTAATGTGGTTAGTGGAATTATTATAATGTATGCGACTTCTGTGTTTGCTTTTATTTTGACTTTGACAGTGTGTGGCAATGTGACATTTTATATTGTTTTTTACAGTTGAAACTGGAGCAGCAAAGAGAAATTGAAGAAGTACTGGGAAAGAACTACAACAAATTCCGAGGCGTGAAGCAGACGCAGACGGAGGAGGTCGTATCTGCCGAAACATTTGTAAATTCGTTAGGAGTTACTGATACAAATTCCATCCGAGTCATGGATTTGACCGGAATTGAACCTCCGGATTGGTGGACTGCTGGTCGACAAGGACCAAATTCTGGACAGTATGTTAATCCTCTTCGGTTTAGCACATTGGTCAAGGATCATGTGTTTGTGTTGTTCAATGAGTATTCGAAGCTCAATGTAAGTGACACCTTTCTAAACTACAGCAACCTTTTTTTAAGTCTGTTTAGTTTGGAATGACCACAGTTTATTTTTATTTATTATGTTTTGTGTTATTTTGTGTTTCAGCTCGGAAAGCGACGTTATATTCCTCTTCCGAAGGTTAACGCTGACGATTCTGACGACTGAGCTAGGTATATTTTGGATTTGTAACCTTCAATTTACCGGTTCCATACACACTTTACTAAGTGTGTAATTCTTCTAATAAATTTGAAATAATATTTACTTGGTAGTATAAATATGCGCTTCAATACACAATACTTTGTACTATGTTAAGTTACATCCTGGAAAGAACTATTGTAGCAATGTTCGTTTGATTCTTCTACGAGACTCTAGTTTATCCATGGTTATTAATGATTATGTTATAAACAATGGTTTTTTTTTATTTTTGTTTCCAGCAGTTGATTGTAAAACCTAGTAGTTGTACTTGTACTTTTTGTTATATTCTTCCCGTGGCTCATTAATGATAATTTCTCTGTTAGTAATCCTTATCCTTGTGTAACTATAATAATTCTATTGTCATACAATATAATAAATATTATTCATTTTTCCTGTGATTATGTTTTCAGAACTTTATTTTATTCCGATTTAATGATATAGTGTTACATACTACAGTTAACAATCGTCATAGCCTGGTATTATTTTAGTTATTTTGAGACTAGAAGGTATAGTTTCCGTATTATAGTTTTGCAATTCTATGGATGTGGACGATGGGCATAGAAGTAGCGGAAGACAGGAAATTCTTGTAGGCTGAAAATACGAAGATGCCTTAAAACTCAGCACTTGCACTCCTGAGAGATAAGTAGAACATAGAAGAAAGGAGTGAAAGTGAAGAGCACTTGGCCATACACGTCGGAAAGGACGATTCCTTTTGCCCTTTTTGGGGTCTTGCATAAAAGACCCTGAGTCTAGTGGTTCAATGTATGAGTGGGTGAGCGTGGTAAGTCAGCCGTACTAAGACAAGTGACACGACTTTGCACTTCACAGAGAAAAATCTTTATTTGCTCACTCAAGTTTCCTCAACCGTTAAGATGTTCTTGGGAGGAAGGGGCTCTCCTTACACCCTTTAAATCGGGATGAGACTATGAAAGCACGTCGGTTTCTTCTTTTTGCAACTAGAGCTTCTTGATTCTCAGATGGAGCCAGGATTAAGTAGACCATTAAGGTGTCAGTCTTAATTTCCACTTTCTCCATCTTGAATTTTTCACAGCTCTTGGTGACTCTCCGTGTTGCATCCTCCTCTCTTATTATTTTATTTCCACTGTAGCTGGCTTCAATATCTGCCACTTGCATGGCCTCCTGGTTGCCACAACACTTCAATCAGAGGAATACATGCAAGGCAATAGCATACGAGAACAATTTGATTACGACAACCGACGTTTTTGTCACCAATTCACCATGTACCAAAATACCCTCTTCACTTTATCTCATTCTTGTTCTTGTCAGAGAAACTTTCCCAGGCCATCAACAATCGAAATAGTCAACTATATAAGTTTTAGTTGGTGAGCATAACTTTGAAATCACATGGTCTCTCTCCTTGGTTTTCTTCTTCACATTCATCCGCTCTGCATTCTAAAAAGTACCGACTGTGACTGCGGTGGCTTGTGTGAGCTCTATGCCATTTTTCTTTGGCTACACAAAGTCGCACACACAAGCAGACTATTTGAGCAATCCCGAGGTTTATTACAGACATACCAACCATGCCGAGAGAAATATTGCAGTGCAAAACAAGCTCATTCACAACATGGCCTGCCAGCAAGGTTTCTCCTTTATTCCATGACAGTAACATTCACTATTTCCCCCTCGACCTGTGTAAAAGCCTCAGCGTAGTTAGTGCTGGGCTTCTGCCCTAAAGCTAAATTAGATTTAATAAAATTCATGAGTTTATTCTGCAGCTGTTTCCCTCCGTTTCACTACTACTTTTTGTTCAATATTATACTGTATATTCATTCATTCACTTTCACTAAAGAAAAGCTCCATTATATGTGAGATGACGAACGATCCTCGCAATTCAAGCAATCGCTATATATGTAATGTTCCAGTGGTAAATATTCCAGCGAAATTGTGTAATGGCGCTTACATCACAACTCGACACTCTCATGCTGTCCGAAAAGCCAACGTACCATACCATTGAATTACTGAATCCACCAAGATTTCAGACTCTCTCGTCCCCATCACGTAGTGTCTTATAGTCAACCGGATATCAAGCGTATATCTACAAGTCTTAGTCATCCTCTGCTACTACACCGTGCTTTCTCTTCACTGCTATCGTGCTAGCATGATCATTTGATCATACCTCGCTTCTCCGAATTGTTATGAACGATACAGTAATAAAATGTGTAGTCTTCTGTGTAGCAATAAAATTCATGTGGAAATTCAATGCAAGGCAGCAATAATGAATTAGCGCAAAAAAGAATGACGATGCCGTTATAGTAGCATTGACTGACTTCAGATAACAACAAGGACGAAACAAGATGAAATTCGCAATAAAAATGACATGGTCAATTCTTTGTAAAATGCTTTGAAGATGAACGTTTCTCCAGTCATTACATTTTACTCATTCTCATATTGCTCCCTTCGTAAAATGATTGAAGCTAGGAGCTGTTTCCTGGATTTGATCTCAAGTGTGCTTCAGGGCACTCCACGAAAGCTTACCGAAGGCTGAAGATCAATCTTTGCTTCAAGATCATCTTCTTCCCTCAACGATTCCACGCCTATGTGGAACGCACTACTATGTTGTGCTGGTTTGTGATAGTTGTGAATGATTTCGACGTCTCCACCTCACTTTACCTTTAAAGGAAAGGTTTTCTTTTCCCATTACATTAGAGTAGCAAGCAGCGGCGTTTGTCTTTTATAGATAAAGTACGAAATTTTTGAAAGTTTTCTTTTTGTTGCATGGAGAAAATTCCATGTCTTTAAGGATTGGTTGCTGGGTGGCTGTGGCTGGCGTTGCGGGTTGTACATTTGTCTTGTCGTAGGAGAGTAAGATGATACGTCTGAAAAGTGAGTACGCCCGATTGTGTATCAATGAAGACAAGTGCGTATGAGGCATATATATGGACAGTGGAGAGAGTGCAAAGCATAGTCATTGGAGCATAATGTTTATCTGACTCGAAAACCAAGTATAATATATTCATCAGTGAAAGGAGAGTCTAACCAAACTAGTATTGCTACATGAAGTGAGAGACAGAGAGAGAGAAAGAGAGAGCAGGAAAAGTGGCTCTCATAGCATAACGTCTGGGTCGAAAGAATGTCCCATGGGATATGCAGATTTTGAGAGCTGCTCTTCTTCACACAATAGAAGTAAAGTGAGGAGCATCTTTTTTCTCCCTGACTAAATTTAATAATGCTAACATTTTTCTTGGCTGAGGAATACCTCATGGTATTGGTATGGTATCGCTCATACCTATTGTGCTTCATCGCATCACTTTTTTTCTTTCACAACTGCAACTACTAAAGCTATGGACGTCCAAAACCCCTGACTTTCCCTATGCTTGGGTTTTCACCGCTATCACCGCAGAGAGCAACGTAACGTACGAAAACGTTAGTAGACACAAGAAGAAGTGACTTCGTTTCGCTTCGACTCATATGTCTTATTCACTTCGGCACTGCAGTGGTTCAAAGCTGCTGTCCCTTTTCACTTTTTTCTGTTACTCCGGTAATTTTTATTTTGAGTCGTTTTGAATGTCAGCTTATACAAGTGCCACATTACGCCAGTGTTAGTATAGTTTATATTGAAGTACTGATATAATGCACAAACAACATAAAATATACTAAAAACTTTCTCTCCTTCGCTCAATGTCTCGATGTTTCATGCGTATTTTTTTCTGATTTTCGCTAAAAAAAACAAGTTCTTTACATCCATTTATTCTAGAAGACGGTTTGTGTACAATACTTACAGACACTACTCCTAAGCAACGACTATGTCAGAAGCAGATAGAACGTCCTTTTTGTGTGCTTGTCATCGCATATACTATAAATATTATGATGTTCTTATAATTTTAATTGGGAAAGCAAGTGGAAGCACAACATACACTGTACACAAAATCTGTCAGAGATTTCTATTGTGTTGTAACTCGTAAGTTAATAATCCGCTTTCTGTACTGCATATTTATTAGCAGTTCCTTCGAGCTTCATTATTGTAGTTTTGCTGTTGTTGTAACATCCGGTATCCAGTTCATAATTATTTATTGGCTTTACATTCCAATATCCTTTCACCCCTTGAAGTCATTCTTGCTCTCCTTTCATGCTAATGATGCCTATGTACTACACGTGAATACGATTAAAAGTCTTTGCTTTGTTGACAAGAGCTTTTGAGAGAAAAGTATATGAGTATAATGCATACATCTGTTATAAATGTGTACCTTGTTTGCTTGTAATATAGAAGAGCGTACAAGCAGACATGTTCTCATGATTAAAATCCTTTCCGCTCCAAGAGGCGACCGGCAACCCTTTACCTAATGTATTCATTACACAAACTTTATAAAATTGCATTCTTAATACAATCAACTTGAAGAAGACGGCGAAGAAGGCGAACGGTGACTTCTCTTCTCCCTTCTCTTCTCGAGGATGGAGAGAAGAAAACCTTTATAAATCCATATAGTACTTGATTTCCAGTTTTCCACTGCTCTGTATCGTTCTTTTGCCAACGAAACTTCTTGTAAGTTAAAGTCGCTCAGTCTGCCTTAGTAATGTGTTTCTCAAACTCCAAATTTAACAAAGTTCACCATAACAGCACACCAAACCAAATCTCTGCAATTCACCAGAAGAGCTTTCCAGTTTTTTTTTGTTTCTTTGTCTTTATTTACAGCTCAAAATTTTGTCTTCCAAAAAAATTTGACTACGAAGTTGTGAATGAATACGTACGACGACGAGATTATTGTTATGCGGTTGGAGCAATGAGAAGTTTTTTTGTTATAATAATACTTTGTATTTTTATACGCAGGCGGAATTGAGTTTGAGTAACAAATAACATGCATGTTTAATATCTGCAAGTTTGGAAAAGTCGTGAATCTTTGCTAATATTAGAATTTTTAGACACGTACAGCACACATACATACGTGCTCGTCGTATTCTTACGTACAATGCCTTTACTAAAATCATATTCAGAGAAAAAAAAGAGAGAAAGAGACAAGAAGAGAGACAAAAATTGGCTTTTTTACACGAGGAAAAAGAGGAATCAGGAAAAATGTGAGAGAGGAAAGAAGGGAAAGCTCGAGGAAGAATTCTGGTTAAAATTAAGTCTACTATACTTTCTCCAAGACTCATACGTCGCATCCCCACACTCAACTTTGCTTTTGCGATAATCTGATGCCCCATATTTCTTCGAATTAGTCTCGGTCGCTTAACTCTGGAAAGGAATAAACGTCTACAATGTCCCGACCCGGCTCTAAGAATTTCAGCTGAAATTAAAAGAATTCTATGAGCTCATACAAGAAGCTCAAGGACAATGGCTAATGGCAACTTTGGGACATGCAACTTGCGTAGAAGGAGAGAATCACTTTGAAAAAATAATCCTGCTTCATCCGCACAGCTATTTAGCAATGAGAGAGAAGCACAAAGTGAGTGCAAGAGCTGCTACACTTCTACACTTCTACGTGTGGCATTCATACATCATGCTAATCATCTTCGTACTACTACATTACTACTACTTCCAAGTTTTCTTCTTCGAAGAGAATCCCAAACTTACCACGTATATGTAGTTCAGGACCGAATATGAAGAAGAGGCACGAGCGCGGTGAAAGCACACGGTTTCACTTCACACAAAACTGGAGTTATATACGTATTAGTAGTGCTTACTGGAGAATAGAAATAAAGCGTTCTCTCTCTCCCGACTGCGACTCTCAACGACTAAAAAGATCTTCCGTCTTTTTCTAAACTCTTGTCCTTTTCTCTTCGCATTCTGCTTTCTCTCACCCACCCGTCTTCCTTTGAAGACCAAAAAGAGACGACAAGAGACGATGAGGAAAGACGCAAAAGCGAGAGAGAGAGAGAAGGACCAAAAGCGTCAAAGTTTTTACGGTGAGCAAAATAAGGTCATCAAAACTCTTCTCGACTGCCAAGTTGAGTCGCGTAATGAACCTTTCCTCCGCATTGTTTTGACATTAATGATCCCTCCTCATTTGAGCCTTGTAAGACGACGATGAAACCATGATGACGATGACTGAGAACTACTTACAATTCTCTTGTCGAGTCATCAAGGAGAACACGCATGAGAAAATAACAAGGGGAAACAGAGAGAAGAAAAAGGATGAGTAATTACTATACCGCATTCACACTCTTCTTCGCCTTCTAATCATCCCCAAAAGGATTTAAAGACCCCATTATCTGTTCTGTCAAGAATGTCCTAACTTTTCATGTCTCCTTACATCTTTCAAGGTAATTTAATCCAACCAACAATAATCATTTCTGGCCCATTCCCATTCGTGTACGTTATGTACTGTACTTCCCAGTACAATTGAGAAAAGAGACATCTCTACTTAATATATTTCCCTCTCTTTTCTTATTGTCAAGTTTCTCTTTGATCTCGCGCTTTGTGATATATTTATGTTATTTATTGTTTTCTTTACGCGTTTTTGTCTCGTCTGCTTACTGATTAAGGACTTCTTACAAAAATAAATAATAACGGTAGCAACATCATAAGAAGCTTCTTACTAACAATATTCACTTTCTCCGCAGAGCATAATGTAGATTTTAGAAAAATGAACAGGATATTGTGATGTTCACACATTTCGAAAGAAAAAAGAGCGTATTTTTCTACTTATAAGCGGTAAAGCGTGAAAAAAAATCAAAAATTTTCTATATTTTAAAATGGGAGATGATTTATAGTGAAGGAGACCTGAGGTTCCAGTGGTTTTATCTCATCCTTTAATCGGAGGAAGTGAAGCAATAAAAGTGTNGCTCTGTTGTCCCAATCCCAGCCGCGGTCGTTGGTGTTCTGTGTGAAAGGTTGAAGGGTAGTGAGATGTGATGTAAAGGTACTCACCCGTGCCAACGCATTTTATTCGTCTAGGCGGCTACAGGGTCGCTCAGTTCGAGTGACTGAATTAATTGACTGGGAAAAATATGGTCAGTAGTGGGAAGAATGGCCGATGTCCAGGGTACTTCACCACTAATGTAATCTTGATAGGAAACTCATGTTTGTACTGCCAAGAGAACAAATAAGACAAAGACCGAAGAATATTGTAGAATGCGTGTGGCGTTTTTGTTTACGCTGTTAGTTTTTGGGACCAACGGTTTTTTTAAGTCTTTGCATTACAATTTACAACTTTCTTCGTGAGCACGAATTGTCTTGAGAATAAAACCAAGGCGAATTGGAAACCTGTTACTACCCATGTGTACATGTCTGTTAGACGTGGCAGTTATTGATACAAGTATTAGAGTTAAGGTAAACACCACACCGTACACCTAGTGATTGGGTGACTGATGTGAATTGGAATCCATTAGTGAAAGAGAATGAGTGCGACCTGAACAAGATTCGATTCGACCAAGTGTCGATTTCAATTAGTGGACCAAGTCCATGTAAGTAATACTAGTATTGCTTGCGCCCATGAGACAGACAGGAGAGATGAGATATAATAATACAAAACGAACCGGTAATATAAAAGAGCGTGGTCGAATTTCCTAGTGAATGAACTGTTGTTGGTCCTTGTTAGTCCCTGACGAAGTTGTGCGGTGTGTGTTGTGTTTGTGTGTTTTCCACAGACACGTTTACGTTTACAGGAACGAAGAGTGAAAACGGACCTCTCAGGAGTATAGTGGAGGGTCTCCAATGAACATGACTGCGGAGTCGCTTCATCGGTTCAGTTGGCTTTCCCTCACTTCTCCACTGATATTTCTTTGAGAGAGAAAGTTGGTGGATATTTCCATTAGAAGCATAAGAAAGGGAGAAAAAGAGAGGGTGACGCTAAAGATATGTTTCCGCATGGGTTATACTAGAGCTGACGGAGAAGTGAGAAGAGAACCAATTATTGTTCCTTTCACTCCTGATTCCCTTTTTCTTCTTCTTTTCTCCGCTTGCCTCGAAATGATTACACATGTTTTCCTTTTCACTTTCTCCTTTCAGCTGACTCCCGTCTCATCGTCCAGTATTGCTTTCTCGTTTTTCTCTTTTTGGATTGCTTTTCTCGACAAGGAAAACAAGTTTCTGATTCCTCGTCGAGCTGGCAAGTTTATTAAAAGGAATCACGGTTTATTACTCGCCTCGGCACAAGCCTACTATTTTTGGTAATACTTTGGACGGGATTTTTTCTTCTTGACGTGTAAGTGTAAGCTTGTTGTAATAGAAAGTAGAGCACATCTCACCCGAGTTCTAAGAATGCTCCTTCGTCCTCTTCCCATGTTTAACATATGTACAACTTACTTGTTATTAATATACTGTCCCTGTTTTCGAACTCTAATACTTGTATCAATAACTGCCACGTCTAACAGACATGTACACATGGGTAGTAACAGGTTTCCAATTCGCCTTGGTTTTATTCTCAAGACAATTCGTGCTCACGAAGAAAGTTGATAGAAAGTAGAGCACATCTCACCCGAGTTCTAAGAATGCTCCTTCGTCCTCTTCCCATGTTTAACATATGTACAACTTACTTGTTATTAATATACTGTCCCTGTTTTCGAACTCTTTTGGTCATAAGGGTGCATTGCCATCGATGTGATTCAAGGAACCAAGTGATTTCCTACTTTGTCATCTTTCTTCCCCGTTCCCGTCCCCACACACTGCTTACTTACCATCATTTTCCTTTCTGTTTTGTTTCAAACATCCGACCCCTCTTATAAACCTATAAACTACGTTTCTATAACAATATTATATTATAATTTGTCCCTTCCTCTGGGTTGCCAAAACCTAATCAGCTCACCTTGCTTAATTGAGGAAATTGAAAGGCTGCCATGGCTGTACGTCGTTCGCGTTACGCATTTTCCATAGTTTCACTATTCACGTTTCTGTTCATTTTGACAATTACGTTATTAATGAGCGACAACTGCAGGTGTGTCACAACCGGCAGTGGCAATCAAATTATTTGTTCTCCCTTCCTTTTTACAAATATAATCAAATCAAGGAAGCAGCATTCCACATAGTATTTTAGCTTTCGCATTCGTCCTAATGTAATTCTCGGTGTTTATAAACCTTCTGTTCAACATGCAGGAAGCTGTTAATTGTGTTGGTGATCTGATGTACAATTATAAGGCATGAAGTAGGTTCAATAATCTGTTGCAACCTTGCAACAACGGCGGTGAAGAGTCGCAAGCATAAGAAATATGACTGCAATGGCGAGGATGATAAGCCCAGCGTCAGAAGAAGATGGAAGAGCCTGTAGTCCGTGACCATGAATCTTTAGACCGTGTCGTCGTAGACAAGAGATATGACGATGACAAGTTAGAAGACAGTTTTCTCTACTTTCTCTCTGTAGGGACGGATTGGTGAAAGGCTCAAGTCTGGGGGATTAGATATTTTTCCACCAATCCACCTAGATTAAAGCATCCAAAGACAGGGCTATCTGGTACTCAACGACCCGTGTTGATGAACTCTCATCGCGCCTGTACTCAGCACATTCGTTTGCTGTCTCATGGCACCGCCAACCAAAGCTGACCACCCATCCGAACAGTAAAAAAGCGTGTATTTTTCCCGAACATGTCTCTATACTCGTGTTTTATATACACTGTATGTATACATATAGAACTGGTGTGTGCACGTGTTTTGTACATGCGAACAAATTTTTTGGACTGTTTAGAGTTGTCTATACTCTAAACAAAGTGACATTTTGGACTGGTGGGCACAAGATAGCTGTGACGGATAAAGGAGGGTAATGGGGATTGAGGAAGCATGTACGAGAACCAGCTTGAGAGGAGAGAGAAAATGCAGACGAAGAAAGGAAATGGAGCTCGACTCAGACGACGACGGTCAATTTTTCATACGCATCCAAGTCTTTTTTGAAATGACTGGAAAAAAGGCTACTTTGCTAAAATGTTGGCAAATACGATGAGACCAATGCTTTTCTTGCCATTTTACAGCAAAAGAGACCGCAGAGCAACAGTCAAAAGAAAAGGTCTCGGAACGCTCCATGCTTCCGCACAAGCTTGTGCGTCGAGGCGTTTCAAAGTTAAAGAGTTGCTGAAATGTACAATGAGATTTTCCTACGAGCAGGACATATAGAGACTTTTCTGGTATCTTGTCGCAGAACAAATTCAAGTCTCATTGCCTACTTCCACCGTGACATCGACGACTCGTTTGCTAAAACGGAACGAAGATCAGGAGACATGGGCGGACGTGCAAGCAAAATAATGTCACTGTTGCTGTACGACGACTCACGTTGAATGTGCATAATATGTCTCATATGGCTCTGTATTCCAAGTTACGTAGTTCCTTTTGACTATCTTATCTCAACATCTGTCTCCTCGTCTCACTGGTCATTCTAAATATTATTGCGTCTTGTGACTATGTCACTGATTTATGAGGAAAGCAATAGAGCAGAAGGTCCTCGTTGCTTCAATGCATTCTTTACTCTAAGTCGCTGTCCAATCAACTCGGTTGGATGTGTCCGTCGTTCAGTTTCTTCCTCCATCCAATTGCTATTTCCTATAAAAAAAATCCTACAAAGAGTAGCCAGCCATATTATGTGCCTGGTTTGAAGACACGACAGGTGGACATCACGCCTCGTTGCACAGATTTATCAAATTGTCACTTCCCAATTGCCTACCCATGCAAGAAATACACAGTTCAATGCACAATGAGCACGCTTCCTTCTTGATGATTTGCCGTTTGCAACTGGTCCTTACAAAATAATCTCACTTCTCGCAGTTTGGGTTTTGCTTTACTATTTGTGGTTTTGTATTCATTGAACGTTGTAACTAAAGTGGCAAATTTCAATTTTCGGAATTGTAATAAAAATGAGGCTCAAAATGTGGTGAGCCGGTAAGCGTGTATGTAGAGAGACGCAGACATTAAAGAATTAAAGCTTTATTTCGAGAGAGACAGGAGCTGGAAGTCGTAGAGGGAAGAAGAAAAACACAAAGTTGGAGAACGATTTTGAATGAATGCCACTAGACAAAGTGGAGAAAGGGAATTTCTTGCCCAATGTCCAATCCAAAAGCTCACTCTCGTACATAGACTAGTGGTAGGAACCTAAGGACAAGGATTCCACTCCACAGTTACTTGTACTGGTTAGAGTACCTTGTATTGATTGTAGATTTCAAACACGTTTTTCCCATTCAATCTCGTATTGTTTCTGGTGGGGAAGCTTTGGTTGAGGTTTCACCTCTTTGCCACTTGTCCCTCCGGACTTGGTCAATACTGTGTTGAACACAATACCAACACAAAATGCAGCTTACAGTTTCTTT